>APFE030654875.1:13109-48470 GCA_000404065.3 Pinus taeda
GTGGGAGATCCGACAGCTGGCGGTGATTGGGACATGCCGGTGTATTAACAGCAGGGGGCCTACCTGTTTATTATAATATTTATTTAAATAAATGGGCGCGGGGGGGTCTATAACCATAGGTTTTGGGTTTTTTTCGGGTTTATTTGACCGCGCTTTTTTATTAAAGTTTATTATTTCAAACGCTATAACAGAGGGTATAGGGCGGAGAAAGGGGAAAAGGGTTATTAAGGGCGGGGAAGGTGATTTTTGCCCTTTTAACCAAAGTTTTCTTGAATCCACATTTGTTTGGGATGGCTTAGGGCTAATGTTAACCCTTGAGGGGTTAATTTTTCCCAAGGAAGGGATTTATCTGCAGCACTGGGGGAAGGGGGAAACTAGGGAACTGTAACATAGGTTAGTGATTAATATGGTTTGTGAGATAAGTGAAGGGGTGAAACCAAGTAAAATGGAACTTGACTTAGGGTATTGAGGATAGATGAAAGTGATACAACAAGGATGTTTTTACACAAGAAATGTGGCTTCTTTTCATGCTTGAACTCCATGGTTTTAACCAAGTGGTTTGTGATGTAAAGGAGTAGGACTGGAGACCTGAGCAGATCTCAAGGCCCCTGGGGATGTTAGTAAGAAATGACCTCTGGGAGAAAACTGGGGAAGTTAGTCATGCTTCCAGTGCTTGTCCTTCATTCTTTTTCTTTGATGCCCACACCCTGACTGGCATAAGTTTTTTGCACTTAATAGGCCAATTGGTGATGGCCCTCCATTTCTGCAACTTCATCTACCTACCCCCCTACTTGCCTAGCATTTTTTGTTTCTTCTTGGAGGGTGCATTTAGACTTGTAGACCCTTTATGTGCCTTTTATTTTCCATTGGCTTTTTTCCTTTGATGTCCTATCTAGTACTACCCTTATTTCTTCCAAGGCCCTAGATTAAGCAATTGGGAACCTTAGTTTCTCTGCCTAACTACTGATCTGCCAAGATTAAACAGTTTGGACAGATTTCTTTCTCTATTCTACAACCAAAATTGAAACATGGCATGATCCAGATTAGACTGTGGGATCATCCATCAAAACTTTAATAGGCATGAAGGCATGTACACACCTTGTCTTTCCTTGAACAATATGGGATCTTTGTATCAGCAAAGTAGAGCATATTTGGCATTTAAAATTTGCCAATCATGAAATATGAAACCTATTGATATAGGTATCCAACACGAAGCATAAAAATCACCATGAAACACATATTTATCCATAGAAAGTTTCAAATCCTTATAAATTTGAACATCCTTATCATCAACCTGTGTATTTTCAATATGTTTTCCTGGGACTTGCAATTTTTTTGCCAAATTAACATTGATAAAATTATGTTTACCATTAGGATTGATAGAAACAATGATCTTCTCTTTCTGAATCAATCCATGAACCTGCAGTAAGGAGACACCCATAGCAATTAACCCCTTATGTGTCTCATTCTCCTTTTTTCTAGCCCGAGACCGTTTGTCCAAAAGGACTTTTTCAAATTCTGCATCTGAAAGTTTGGTCAACTGCGTTTTGTCAAGTGAGTACCACCATTTGGCAGCCTCATCATTGAGACTAAACCACACTGAATCCCTCCAAAGTGTCCTATATATACACTTTTTTCCCTTTATGATTTCTTCAATAGTCATACCACTATCATTCCTTGTAAAAAATTCCTTGCTAGAAGCCATGAAGGTTTGAAAAAATTCACTTACTTGGGTAAAATTTGAAATTGTCACAGTTTAGTCAATGTTGCTCAGAATCCCTATTATGACCTTTTTTTAGAAATGGAAAAATCATTCTGCATCTACCTATCTGATAGAAATCCTGATCTAGGCACTGGAATTTCAGATCTGCGTTGCTACTTTCCCGCTGTCACCCAAAATTTCTGCAAAAAAGAGCTGATTTTAAATCAGCGATATCTCCCTTATTCGGACTCTGATTCAACTGATTTGTTTTTTGAATTTGGGTATTTTTCCACAAAGAATTCAGATATAAAATTATATTTTGTAGATATTGCACCACGACGTCTAGATCTGCGCCACAAACTCGCTGCCGTGAAGAATTATCTGCAACCCCACTGATTTTTTTAGATCGGCGATATCTCCTTCATCAGGACTCCGATTTGACCGATTTTTTTTTTTGAAAATGGCTATTTTTTCACAAATAATACAGATCTGCAATCAAATTTTGCATATATTGAATCAAAATGTACAGATATGATCTGCAAACTCGCCTCCCCTGAAATCCTGCAAAAATGAAAAAAAAATTCTCCACTTTTGTGCCCAAGAAAGTGCTTTGATACCACTTGTTATAGATCTGATACCAATTGTTGTAGATCTAATCCAAGATATTGTAGATCTGATATGAAAGTATAAGATAATGCAAATAAACCTAGAAATAATATGAAATGAATCTTTATTATCAAAACCCTTAAGGTAGGGCAACACCATACATTCACTCCTTAAGGAAGGAGAATACTCCACAAGCCATATTCCTGTTCATATAAGAATACTTCTCTTCATATCTCTCCATATGGAGTCTCTAGCCTCTATATAGGCCTCATACATACAATACCATGCATCATTACCATGGTTTCCTCATACCATGAACTAATACCATGGGCCCCTTACATTATTATTAACTACTTGTGGTCCCTTACATGACATGGGTTAACCACCTTATTTATTACTATGGCCCATCCCATTATTACATTATTACCTTGGGTACCTCCCTCGGTACCCCATATTACCCCCCTAGGTATATAACAATAGACAAGCCTAAAAGGTGTTTGTCTCATCAGCTTCTTACATGTCATCTGATAAGCCCATAACACTGTAGGTATGCGTAGCTCCCAATCACTTCATTGCATGTTGCATACCTTGGTCAGTGCGATTTCCAGTACTTTTTTAAACACTTCAATTGTCTCATTAGCCTATGGGTGATACAGTGTGCTCTTCTAGAGATACACCTAAAATTTCTCCATTAGTGCGTTGATCGTTTCGTTCAGGAAGTGTGTGCCACGATCGCTCATCAAGATCTTTGGACATCCAAATCATGTCACTACATGTTCAAATAGAAACTTTAAAGGAACATCAAAAGTTTTCAATAGGTAGTTTTGGCCTCATTCCTTCCTTTAGGGATCATGCTTTGAGGAAAGGACTCCTATGTAGCCCTGAAAAGACAGAATTCTACTTTCTCATGGAATTTAGGGTTTTATGTACTTAGGCTAGCATTTGATTAGTTTGAAAGAGTAAGATTTAGTTATCATTTCTTCCATCACTACAAGTAAAAAGGTCATTGGTGAGGGTCATGCCTCTGATAAACCTTTAATATCTGTCACCAATATCACATATGGTGACAGTCTTTAAAAAGCGTTGTTGTAAGTGTATATAGTGATGGTCCTTTAAGGTTTGTCACCAAAGCAATTTTCAATGACACTTTTGCTGAGGGTCATTAAAGGCCTATCACTAATTGTCTCTTTGGTGACACTTTTGGTGAGGGTCATTAAAGGCCCATCACTAATTCTCTCTTTGGTGACACTTCTAGAGATGATCTTTTATTGACCATCACCAATGATCATTTTGGTTACTTTTGGTGACAGTCAATAAATGTCCGTCATCATTGATCATTCCAATGAGTTTTTGATGATGCTTCATGCCTGTGACGGAACTTTAAGGTCTATCACCAATGTCGCATATAATGACAGTCTTTAAAAAATCATTGTTGTAAGTGTATATAGTGATGGTATTTTAAGGTTTGTCACCAAAGCCATTTTCAATGACACTTTTGGTGAGGGTCATTAAAGGCCCATCACTAATTCTTTCTTTAGTGACACTTTTGGTGACTGTCCTTAAAGGCCCATCACTAATTCTCTCTTTCATGACACTTCTAGTGACGATCTTTTATTGATCCTCACCAATGCTCTTTTTGGTTAATTTTGGTGACGATCAAAAAAATTTCGTCATCATTGACCATTCCAATGAGTTTTTGATGACGTTATGTACCTGTTACTATATTTTTTGTCAAAATATAATGATTTAAGTCCATTGTTGTGGATTATTTTTCATTATGTGTCCAAGGTCGTAGTGGTTATAATAGTTAGTTAATTTGTTAAGAAGTAATTAGTGTATCATTTCTTTCATGTCATAAGAATATAGTTTTCCTACGAGTCAACACATGATTCATCTCTATTAGGTTTATTATCTAGAAATTTTCCTTTAAATAAAGTTCCACTAGTGTGTGTAGGAACTATGTTATTTAATACATAATCAATCTCTGTCAATTCTATTATTGAGAGAGACCTAGCACTCCTCAACACTCATAGCACACCTTAACATGGTTTGGAACCATCTAAGTCTGACGGGGCTTGCCACTCTATAGGTTATTTAGCTACAACCTCTTGTATGTCCATGTCTGTCACCAAATATGGAAACTAGTGCCATTTCGGCTCTAGATTCTTCCACACTTGGATAAAGATTCTGTGGAAGTCAACCTTGAATGCCATGTGGACAACCTTGGGCACTAATTGATTACCATATGATGATCCATTTCCACAAAAGTCCAAAATAACTTTTTTTCTATAACTCGTGTGACATTCTTGGTAGACCATAAGGAATAGAATTATGCTCACTCTGATAATCCTTCGTCGAGCGGAGGAAATTGGCTATCCTCTGACAATCTCCATGCAATGAGCACAATTGATAGCAACAACCAAGTGTAGTGGAAAGGCTTGGTCACGTCTTGGGCTTCTTGATAGTTTGCTAGGAACTCTTGATAGAGGTACCTTGCCCAATAAAATTGCACGCCTTTCATGGATTGTGCAGCAAGGGAAACTATAGGCACCAAAACTTCATCCGCGTGACATTTTCTCATGACCTTCCCTCCTAAAATATGGGGAGAAAATTGAACTGTTAGTTCTTTAATGGAAAGAATAGAATGCCCTCATGATTTCTTGAGAAGGTCGTAATCATTCTTCATCCTCTTTGTAAGATATTTCTCCCCAATATTCCCTACAATCTCCTTAGTTGGGTTCGGGCCCTCGTAAGGTAGCCACATGATTTTGTGAATTAGCATGTTCGTGATGGGGATAGGCTCTCCTAGAGATAAACATCCATCATGCACCAGTGTGAGGATTTGGTGCACACATCTCGTATTTATAGGGGTGTGGTGATAGTGTGGTACCAATAGTAGATTGAGAAACCTTGATTTCTCAACATCGCAGACCCATTCCTATGTCTCTAATTCTATAACACCTATTTCTTCATAATAAACCTTCCACATATATTTGTCTGCAACTTGATGCAAAAATTTAGCGTGGTCTGCGAGGTCCCAATCCTCCATTTTTAACAATGGGATCTACACAAGCCGAGGATCTTCAAAAGGGACCTACTCATGTAGCGGGAGTGTGGATTCTGTGAACTTCTCAGCATCTGGTTTGTTCATAACCTTTGATTTTTCCTTCCTCGAAGGGATATATGCAGGTAGTCTTGTCATGGATTTGAGCCCTTTAGAATCCATATCCTTTTTTCCCCAGAATCCTTCTGCGTTCAAGTCCACTACTCTCTCTAGCTACTTGTCTTTCTTCTACTTAGTCTATGTTTTAGTATGCTTCCATGGGGATGCATGCACTGACACTGTCATCTTATGATTTTCCTTTGCTTCTCGTTGCTTTTCTTTCATCATAGGTTGTTTGTCTTTTTTCATGGTCTACTTTGGCTTGGGCGACCTCGGCACTATGGGCACCACAGGTGTAGATTCTACAATTGAAACTTCTGGTCCTGGTGTGTCAGACACAACTGCTTCCGAACTCAGGGCTTCAATGGGGTTGGTGGCAGTAATTCTCTCCATAAACAACTAGCACGCTTTGGAAGAAATGTTTTCTCATGATAGGAATTATTTCAAAAACGCTTAGCTCATAGGCAACAAACATTGAAATTCATGAAAAAATATTAGAGTGCAAAGTGTTTTCTATTGGATTGGAATGGATAATTTATAGGGGGTTTTAAATTCAAATCTGACTATTCCACCCAATTTTTGACAATAAATGTTGTTTTGGTTGGAGATCTTCAAATATTGTTTCCTTAAATGCTGCAACCTCACTCCACTCAACTGCCTCCTAGCCATCAAGTCATGAACAATAACCTCAATGGTCACTTTCCTGCTACGCTTCATGGTTCCTTCCTTCATGGCACAACTTCCTAAGCACAACTTCATAGGTTGCATATTAGTCACTCTCCGTGTAGCCTATTTGCTACATTGTCCTCCAAGATGGGCAATGTAGTTTATAGTCCCACACTCCCTTGCAATTTCCTGGAGCACTAAGACTATCATGCTATCATATAGTCATTATGCAAGATCCCCTGTATACAACTCCAACCTGCTCCCATTCAATTTTCCTAAGAAGGGTTCCCCATCAGCTTCACGAGCCGAACTATGCCTCCATCTATAATTTCTTTAACAATATATGTCCCTAACCAATGCATATGGAATTTACCATGAAATTTAGTGGATTTACTATCATATAAAATGACAAGATCATTTACCTTAAATGTGAAAAGCTTGATATGGTGATCATGCCACACTTTTTCTCACTCCTTCTATACTTGTTGATGGAATCCTACCAAAAATCGATCTTCTTCAATCTCCATAAGCTGCACGAGCCATTCCTCCAAGGCCTCATGATCCGCCATATTTTTCAATGCTATTACAGGCAGAATAGGTACAATGTAATCCATCGTCATTATGGCTTTCACCCCATATACTAATCTGAATGAAGTTTTCTCTATCAGCTTCTTACAAGTAGTCCTATAATCCCATAGCACTGCAAGTATGCGCACCTCCCAGTCATTTCATTATGCATTGAAGATCTTTGTCAGCCCGTTATCCAGAATCCTATTAAAGGCCTCAATAGTTCCATTTTCCTGTGGGTGATACAGTGTACTCTTTTGATGGTAGACTTGGAATTCTTCAATCAACACGCTGATTGTTTCATTTAGAAAGTGCGTACCTCAGTCACTCATCAACACTTTCGGGTAGCCAAATATGGTTAAGACATACTCAAACAAAAAATTTTCTTCCATATCCCCTATGCAATCCTTAACTTATTGTGCTTCCACCCATCTGGTTAGATATTCCATCGCGGTGATAATATAGCACGCACTTGTTTTCTTTCTTGGGGGCTAAATTGGCCCAACAAAATCGATCACCCACTTCTCAAATGCTTGCAAGGACACTTGAGGGTGTAGTGTTAACTCATCTCTTCGAGGTGGTTTACCAATTCTTTAACATGCATCGCACACCTTAAAATATGCCTTGGAATCCTTGTGCAATGTTGGCCACCATAAACCTGCACAAAATCTTTTGCACAGTTGCCTTACATGCATAATGGCCTTCCACAACTCCCGCATGAGCTTCAGTGAGAATTCTATCCCACTCAAAGTCTGACACATATGTTTGCAACATTTCATTGGCCCCAATTTTATAAAAATTTGCTGCAATGACTAAAAAATCGGCTACTTGTAGTACTAATTCCTTCCTTTGTTGGCCTACATATCCTTCTGGTGTTGTCCTTGTATTCAAGAAGTGAATAATATCTACAAAATGGTTATCCACTAGACGTACTACAAAGATTTGTGCATCTAGCAACCTTTCCTCTAGATTGTAGGGCTCCTCTCCTATTTCGATACGTAATAGATGGTCCGATCCCACATTTAACCTCCTTGGCTTCACAATGATTTCAAAGTCATACTCCTGAAATAGTACCAACCATCTGTGGATCTTCCCCCCCAACACAAGCTTCTTGACCAAGTATTTCAAGGAAAAATGATCTTTGTACATCTTAAAGTGCCCTCCTAACAGGTAATGCATGATCTTTTGCAATGTGTACACCATAGCCAATCCTTCGTGCTTAGTTGTTGAATAATTTTTCTCATCCTTCGATAACTTCCTACTTGCGAAGGCTATAGGATGGTCCATTTATCCTTCACTAGACTGTGTTAGCACTGCACCCAATGCAATGCAAGAGGCATCCACATGTATGTGAAACTCCTTTTTCTAATCAGGGAATATCAAGATCGACACATTGACCATATTTTCATTTAATGCATCTAAGCTATGCTGACATTCTTCATCCCAACATAATGTGGCATCCTTCTTTAGCATTTTTTCCATGGGCGCAGTAATTTAAGCATAAGACTTGATAAATTTCCTATAGTATCCGGTATGTCACATCGTCGAACGTAGCTGCTAGACATTCATAGGGGCCTCCAAATTACAAGTATCACAAGCTTTGCAGGGTCCACCATCAATCCTTGCTTGCACACCACATGACCTAGCAAGATCCTAAAGGGAACACAAAATATTCATTTTTTCAAATTCAACATGATCTAGTATCTGCGACACATATCCAACATCAAGCGTAGAATGGCCATATG
This sequence comes from Pinus taeda, assembly GCA_000404065.3. Lineage (NCBI taxonomy): Eukaryota > Viridiplantae > Streptophyta > Pinopsida > Pinales > Pinaceae > Pinus > Pinus taeda. The sequence goes on from APFE030654875.1 coordinate 21,559, forward strand.
GCGCTTCACTAATCCAAACACTGCCCATTCATCAAAGTAGACTTCCAAGAACTTATGAATGAACTCCTTAAACACTGCTATGACTACACAAGAGAATATCACAGGTGCATTCTTAAGCCCAAATGACATCACGATGTATTGAAAACAACACCACTCCATCATGAAGGCAATTTAGCTCCTATCATTTGGTGTGATCTTGATATGATGATATCTGGAAAATCCATTAGTAAAGGAGTAAGCCTCCTACCCTCCAAGATTGTCTAATACTTCACCTCTAAACAAGATTGGGAATGGTTCATGGACACACGCATCATTAAGCTTCTGCAAATCTATGCAAATCCTAATTTTACCCTTTTGTTTCTTCTCCTTAACCACCATCAGGCTCACCCAGTCAAATTCTTCAATAGGTTCTATGGTTCTTGCCTCCAACATCTCATACCGCTCTTTGTGAACCTTTTCGTTGTATTTAGGATTGAGGAAGTATGACCTCTGTTTAATAGGTTTCGTATTGATTCGAATTGGATCCTAGAACACTCTCTAAATTTTCATGACTGTTTCAAATTGTGCTAAAATATTCAAGTCCTAGAAAAATCAAAGCTATCAGAAAGAATCCTTGTAACAGTTGTAGTTGTGGCCAGAGCAGAGCAAGAAGGACCCTCGGTCGAGCGCACAAACCATTGGCCCATGGTAACAAGCATTAGCACAAACTGGCAAAACCAGAGGCCAAATCAAGAAACGAGGGTGGTTTCTAATATGTGGCTAGTGCCAAAGTTCTAATCACATATTGTAGGACATCCCCCTCGGTGAAGGAAAGCCCCGAAGCGCCCAGACCCGAAATCACTATAAAATTCAAAAAAGTAATGCATTCGGTTCTATACTACAGGATTCCATAAACCAGTAGAATATCAGAAGGCCTTGAGGCGATAAGCAGTTTTGACTGAGTCCTGCCTAATTCCACACATCGAGCAATACGTGTCCAGTGGATGAGAGAGAAAACTGCCTACATCGGATAGGTAAACATCATGCAACTTGTCCACTTGATATGAAGGACGACCGTAGGATCGAGGGGACCCAGATCAACGATGGAGATACGTCCTGATGACTGACCAGATTTGACAGGTGAAAAAACAAGATGACAGGGGATTTGAAGTCTAATGTGGATGATGAATTGGAAAACAATTCATGATTTGTGGGTGATCTTCAAGCAAACAAAATTAACGACCATTCAAAAATGATTCAAGGAATTTGACACCTAGTTCATTGGGAAAACAGGTGGCCACCTCCCTCTGAGGCATTACCCAGTGATGATGATGCAGAGCAAAGGAATTCGAACAGACAGAGGTAAGGAAACCAGAAGGTTGGGAAGTGGAAATGAATAGTCAAAAGAACATACTAGATTTAAAGCCATGAACAGACAGAAATATAGACAACACAGAGAGGAAGAGAAAAGTTAGCTATATGCAGGAAGCTAATAACAAAGAACAGAGAGTAGAAGCCGAGTTGACCTAAAGGCAACTTCGGGCTAGACAGAGCTAGAGAGAGTCAGAGAGTCTGTGTACTCCATTGAAGGCTTGAGAGGTTCAAGAAAATTCCTCGGCATAGGATTGCCATACTACTATGACCCTGAGAGGTCGAGTTTCAGTAAGGAGAGTCTGTGCACTCCATTCCTACTGACTTCATTATGTTTAGTGAATCTCGAATCGAGATCACTGTTGTAAAAACTCTACTTGAACAAATAATAGAGAGGCCACCAATGAAAGGTTGGACTAGGAGATGTAGCCTAGGAGTATTGGGTGAACTCCTTATTAAACTTATTTTGTTTACATGTTTGACTGTTATGTTTCTCTGATTGCCTCAGTGTCTATGTATTCTAGCAATCGTATCGATCCATTGCATAAGTAAGATAGGCACATCCATGCACATGAGTCTGTAATACCTTTAATTCTTTGTCCTGGATAAATTCTAGATCAAGTGGTATCAAAGCCCTTAGGTTACTAAGGTTAGACAAGCTTGTGCTGGATCTTGTTGTTGAATGCTAACTAGATCAAAGCTTAAATAGGAGAAGGAGAGTTGAATGAAACTAACCCAGAAATTGGAAGAGTCTATTCTAAGAGGAAAATGTCAGAAGAAAATCCCTTTTAATCAGACCCCTAGTTCATGGATAGTTTTATGACCATGAGATCCATGGTGGAGGAAATGTATAGGGAATTTAAGAAAAATAGAGATGAAGATTCATCAAACTCCAAACAAGACAAAGTAGTAGAAGAATCTCTCCTCCATGACCACTAAAGGGAAATGGAAAGAAGAAAAATTTCTCATGCCTCCTAATAGCCCTAAAAATAAAAAAAAGACATCTTTGATTAAATTAGATGCTAATTTTTATTTATCAATATATGATGGAGAGTTGAATGCAAAGAAGTTGGATAATTGGATCAGATAGATTGAAGTTTATTGTAGAGTGAAAAGAATTTACTCAGACAAGAGTAAGATTCAGCTGGCTAGCCTATGACTTGGAGGCACTGCCTGGGTATGGCGGGAAGGTAGGACACAAGCTTACATGAAGAAACATGGTAAGATACTTTCTACCTGGAGTGAATTTGTTTATGCAATTCAAAAGCAATTCTATCCACTAGCCTACATGTAACAAGCCATGATGAGCTGGAAAACTCTTCGACAACTAAAAGGGAAAAGTGTACAAGGTTACACCCAAGAATTTAGGAAAAGAGTTTTGATTCTAGGAATTTCTTTAGACTCACCCGAGACTTTGTTGAAGTATATAGGTGGTCTGCACAGCTACATGAGGCAGATTGTCCTCGTGTTTAATCCCACCAGCATAGATGAGGTATCCATTCAGGCTATGCGTCTAGAAGCTAGATGTAAGAATGGGAACCTAGAAGTTGGGGGATCATCCAAACCTACTACCAGCAAAAATAAGGAGAAAAGAGAACATAAATGCAAAGAGAAGAAGACAAGAATTGTACATAAAAGCAACTCTTCATGCACTCACTGTAAGAAGGATGGGCATGATGATGAACACTGCTAGATTCTGCATCCAGAGCTGAAACCTAAGAAGTTCAAGGGCAAGAAGAAGAAGACTGCTACAACTATTCAAAAGGATTTGGGGTCAAACTCAGGAGATGAAGCAACAATCATAGCCATAGGTATAAAAGGTAAAAATTCTAAAGCATCTACTAGTAATTCTAAACAATCTACTGATAATGAAGAAAATGAGAGAAAAGGACATGAGCTTTTTCATATTTGAGTTATTTCCAATCATCAAAAGATTGATACTTTGTTTGATAGTGGCTCATAAGTAACTTTAATATTATGAAGCAATTGTAAAGAAGTTGGAATTACTAACCACACCTCACAAGAAACCATATCCATTAGGTTGGTTATGTGAAAAAGAAAAGCTACAAGTGACTAGACAATGCAAATTTAAGTTTTCTTTTGGGTCAGCATTTGTAGATGAGGTTGAGTTAGATATAGTTCCTTTGGATATATGTGGAATTGTTTTAGGAAGTACTTACTTGTATGATAGAAAATCTATTTTCTATAGAGCTAAGAACAAGTATCTACTCGTTAAAGATGGAATCAAATATATTGTAAGAGCTCATAAGCTCAAGAAGAATTTTACTCTCATAAACTCAGGACAGATGAAAGGAACTGTAAATTCATGCAAACAATTTTTACTGATGGTTGTAAAGGAAAAGAAACCTGATAAAACCAATGTATTTGAGGGTTGTGATGCTAAATAGCAAGATGATTTAGAAAAAATTGTTTCAGAATATGATATATTGTCTCAAGAACCTAAACGTCTGCTACCCAAAAAGGAAATAGTGCATGATATTAATTTGCATCAAGATTCTCCATTGCCTAACATCGGAATGTATAGGTTGTCTACTTTAGAGAATGAAGAAATCAAGAAGTAGGTACAGGATTTGCTCGAGAAGGGGTTCATCAGACCTAGCACATCACCATGCGGGTCTCCAATTGTTCTGGTGAGAAAGAAAGATGGTTCGTGGAGAATGTGCATTGATTACCGAGCACTGAATAAGATAACGATCAAAAATCGTTATCCCCTTCCTCGCATAGATGATCTATTAGATCATTTGAAAGAAGCTGTTTACTTTTCCAAGTTAGACTTGCATAGTGGCTATCATTAGGTCAAAGTTGTAGAGAAAGATGCATGGAAGACTGCTTTCAAAACAAAGCAGGGACTGTATTAGTGGTTGGTTATGCCTTTTGGCTTAAGTAATGCTCCCGCTATTTTCACGAGAATAATGAATGATGTACTTAGACCTTTTCTTTATGATTTTGTTATTGTATATCTAGATGGCATTCTTATATTTAGCAAAATGTTGGAAGAACATTTAAAGCTTGTTAAGCAAACTCTAGATGTTTTGAAAAGAGAAAATATTTATGTTAAACTTTAAAAATGTGAATTTGGAAAAACATATTTGAATTATTTGGGACATATAGTAGGGGGTGGTGAATTGAAGATAGATCCCTCTAAGGTTGCAGTCATTATAAACTGGCCTAAACCCAAATCTGCTACAGAAGTTAGAAGCTTCTTAGGAGTAGCACAATATTGGAGAAAGTTTATTTCTAACTTTTCCTTAATTGCAACTGCCTTACATGCTTTAACATGATTGAACAAGGTGTTTCAGTGGGGAGGCAAATAGAAGAAAGCCTTCGACACCTTGAAGGAAAATATTAGTACAACACTAGTACTAGCACTACTCGATCTTCAAATATCATTTGATATTGAAATAGATGCCAGTAACTATGCCATGGGAGCAGTGTTGATGCAGCACGGTAAACCCATATGTTATCATTTTGAGACATTTAATTCTGTAGCAGTTAACTATCACACATATGATAAAGAATTGCATGCATTAGTACAGAGTGTGAAAACATGGAAAGATTATTTAATGGGTAAAGAGACAGTTATACATATTGATCATCAACCACTTCAATTCCTACACTCCCTAACTAAGTTGTAGCAATCAGGACACTATAGATGGATGGGTTTTCTACAACAGTTTCATTTAGTCATCAAATATAAAAAGCGCATACACAATAAAGTTGCAGATATGTTGTCTAGATGAATTATAAATGCATCTATTATACTTAAGCATAATTCAGTATTGCATGAGAGCTACATTGAGCAATATGCTCAAGATATAGATTTTAAAGATGTATATGCAACTTTAAGTCAAGGCAAATGGGTAGAAGAATTGGATTATCATGTTAAGGACCAACTCTTGTATCATTTTGGGAAGCTATGCTTTCCACAAACTGAAAGAGTAAAGATAATTCGAGAAGCACACACTTCTCTAATATCAGGTCACTTTGGTGTAAGCTAAACCATTGCACAACTACAGAGATTTTTTTATTGGCCAAAAATGAATGTGACGGTTTCTAGATATGTAAGAGGGTGTACCATGTGTGCTAAAAGTAAGCCCAAAAATAGAAAACTAGGCTTACACACTCCACTACTAGTTCCTTCTCATCCTTGGGAAAGTGTTTCCATGGACTTTGTTGGAGGACTGCCTAAATCTAGGAAAGGTCATGACTATTTATATGTTGTTGTGGATAGGTTCAGAAAATGTGTATTTTAATACCTTGTAACAAACAAATTACATCTTAATAAACTACAAAGTTTTTCTTTGAGCATGTATCGGTCCATTTTGGATTACCCACTTCCATAATATCATATCGAGATACCCAATTTGTTGGGAATTTTGGTCAAGTTTGTGGGAATTGATGGGCACCAGGCTGAAGAAGAGCACAACTTTCTCTCTGCAAATAGATGGCCAAATTGAAGTGGTCAATAGGAAAATGATCTAGTTGGTCAGAGGCTATTGCAACAAGCATCCCAAACTTTTGGATGAACATTTATGTTATGTGCAGCATGTTTACAACTGAGCTAAACATTCTTCTACACAGAGATCTAATTTTGAGACCTATTTTGGTTTCACATCGAGGTCTCCCTTGGATTTTTCTTTGGTAAAGACATAGCAGTTGATGGACACAGTGATGTGGACAATGCAACCAAGTTCATTGAAAAAATCCAAGAGATTCACCAGGCAGTACAGGAATAGTTGGAAAAGAGCCAAGCCAAGTACAAGGCAAGGCATGACAAGCATCGAATGGAGCATAGTTTCCAAGTTGGTGATCAAGTCTAGCTGTATATCAGCAAAGACAGAATGCAAGGTGAAGGTAAGAAGCTAAAGCCAATAAGGTATGGACCTTTCAAGATACTTGAGAAAATTGGTGGGAATGATTTTCACCTTGAGCTACTAGCTTACATGCACATCTACTCAATTGTTAATGTAGACAGCTTGAGACTATTTGAACCTTGATTAATTGAAGATCCCAAAGAGCAGATTCAAATGCATTCTATTGATGATCTATTGCCTGAATATCTTAATGAATTGCAGGAAGATACAATTCTAGACAGGAAGATAAGAACTATGCACAGAGGGGACGTTGAATACCTCAGGATTGGACTCAAAGGTTTGAAACCAAGCAGTGTGAAATGGATAGAAATTGAGCAAGAAAGGAAGCAATACCCTCACTTGATTGATGCTTAAAAGAAAACCAGCTTTTGGTGGTCCAAAATCTTTTTCTGTGGGAAGTTCGTGATCCGAATTGGATCCTAGAACACTCTCTAAGTTTTCATGATTGTTTCAAATTATGCTAAAAGATTAAGTCCTAGAAACATAAAAAAATCTATCAGAAGGAATCCTCATAACAGTGTAGTTGTGGCCAGAGAAAAGGAACGAGGACCATCGGTCGAGCGTGCAGACCATTGACCCATGGTAATGCACACTAGCACAAATTGGAAAAATCGGAGGCCAAATCAAAGAACGAGGGTGGTTTCTGATACACAATTAGTGCTAAAGCACTAATCATGTATCGTAGGGCATCCCCCCCAGTGAAGAAAAGCCCCAAAGTGACCAGACTCGAAATTGCTATAAAATTTGGAAAAGTAACGCATTTAGTTCCATAGCGTAGGATTCCACAAACTGGCAGGATATCAGAAGGCCTCAAGGCAGTAAGCAATTTTGACTGAGTCCCACCCAATTCCACACATCAAGTGACACGGGTCCGGTAGATGAGACAGAAAACCGTTTGCATCGGATGGTTAAACATTGTGCGACTTGTCCATCTAATATGAAGGATGACCGTAGGATCTAGGGGGGCCAGATCAACGACGGAGATACATCCCGATGACTGACCAGATTTGATAGGTCAAAAAGCAAGATGATAGGGGATTTGAATTCAGACGTGGATGATGAGTTGGTAAATGATTCATGATTCGTGGGCGATCTTGAAGAAAACGGAATTAACAACCATTCAAAAATCATTCAAGGAATCTAACACCTAGTTCATTGGGAAAACAGGTGGCCACCACCCTGCGAGCTGTTACCCAGTGATGATGACGCATAGAAGAGGAATTCAAACAGACAAAGGTAAGGAAACCAGAAGGTTGGGAAGCTAAAACAAATAGTCAAAAGAACAGACTAGCTTTAAAGCCATGAATAGACAGAAGTAGAGACAACACAGAGAGGCAAAGAAAAGTTAGCTAGACGCAGGAAGCTAATAACAGAGAACAAAGAGTAGAAGCTGAGTTGACCTAAAGGAAGCATCGGACTAGACAAAGCCAGAGAGAGTCAGAGAGTCTATGTACTCCATTGAAGGCTTGAGAGGTTCAAGAAAACTCCTCGGCATAGGCCTGTCATACTACTATGACCCTAAGAGGTCGAGTTTCAGTAAGGAGAGTCTGTGCACTCCATTACTACTGACTTCATTCTGTTTAGTGAGTCTCAAATCGAGCTCACTGTTGTAAAAAATTTGCTTGAAAAAATAATAGACAAGCCACCACTAAAAGGCTAGACCAGGAGACGTAGTGCAAGAGCATTAGGTGAACTCCTTATTAAACTTGTCTTGTTTACATGTTTGACTGTTATGTTTTCTCTGATTGCCTCAGTGTTTATGTATTCTAGCAATCTTATCAATCCATTGCATAACTAACATAGGCACATCCATGCACATGAGTCTGTAATACCTTTAATTCTTTGTCCTGGATAAATTCCAGATCACGCATCCAGCTTTAAAGTGATCTTCATAATTCCAAAATCACTAACTATGCCCTTCAAATAAAAAAACTTAGTAGGGAAGAGATCTTGGTATTCGTGAAGTAACTCGACCACTTTATCAAATATAGTGTCGTCCCAATAATCTCAAATTTTCATGAACTTCTGTTCCTTTTCAATGCCAATGTTTACTTGCTTTGTCTTCAAAGGTACAGAGATGTTCGGGTTTTCTATTTGTGGACCCTCGACTTTGCAATGCCCTTATACCTCTTGAATATTAATGTTTCTAGGATCTTCATCTTCCTCTTCAATGGTCACATTATAGAATTCCAACGCATGGTGCAGCTGGGTGCTCTAGTCTAGTTGGGTCCATTCCATAGGTTTCATCGATGTTATGAAGATAACTACCTTAATTTCTTGCAACGCTTCATCGATGCTTGTGAAGTTGTCTTCAAAGCTATAGGTTAATAAGAACCCTTCCTTCAATATGTCCCATTCCATGGTTCCATGGCAGAGCTCCATTTCCGGATACCAGTTCATGGGAATTGTATCTAAAGTATGGAAAAATATGTGTACCCACTCTGGCTACAGTTATGTTCCCCATGCCTTAGCCCATTTCACTAGTTTATCGCGGGGATCATCCCTTCCATTATATTTCTCAGTCATTCTAGTGTTATCACACCCAAATTGTAGATTCATCATTCTTCTCTAATCTCACCATCTAGCAAATATATCCTTATGCATACCCCACTAGCGTGCGAGCATAGCATGCAGTGCCAGTTCTAATTCTTGGAAGAGGTGATCCTTAGGTACTTCGCCCTCAAATTCATCCAAAACAATATCTACATCAATTAAACCATCATAATAGGGTAACTTCCTTACCTCTGACGAAACACAGTGTAGTGACTTCGTCATCATATTGCATCACAAGGTAGACCCTTCATGTAAGTGATTATGCCAATGCTCTAACTCCTCATACGAATAAAAGTGCATGAACACTCTCAACCCCATGCAATCCTCCCATCTATCATCAGATTGATCTAGTCCTAATCTCATGCTATTATTTTGTAGATTTGATCTAGTTCATCATCACTTTCTCCATAATCTCAGACTAGTTCAATATATCACGCCCCTTTGGCAAGGTCCAATGGTACTATAACCTGAAGCGACTTCCTCTCAAATTCCATTGTCCTCCTCTTCAAATTAATGACCACATTCATATCAATATCCTAGTCAATTCGTAGGAGTTTAGGGTAGGTATGACTATGTACAACGATTTCTATAACCTCAAAGCCCACTACCATGCTCACACCTTCAATATCAACTATTATGCCATATAACTGCCCCATGCAGTTGATTTTCTACTGGTTCACCATTCTGAGATGAATCAAAGGCCAATGTAGTGTAATTATCCCCATCCTCTCCCATGTTTGCTTTGGTAATATGTTCTCATCAAACCCTAGACCCAAAATTACTTAGTCCATCTCATAATCACCTATCTGCGGAGTGAGCCTCACCCCGCGCCCTATTTGTGCCTTATGTTTTCCAATCATTTTTACTACGTGGTGTTTGTCAGGGGATTTCTCTTTGCTGGCACATTTATTTATTAATTCCTACGGGCCCTCCATAGCCTTGCTATCACATAGTAGTTTCACGCAGGTCTCCAAAAATGTATTGAGTACAGAGGGATCAACCTCTTCAGGTGTGCTGACTTCTTCCATCTTGTCTTGGCTCCCTGTGGTGGATGCCTCAACAAAGCTCTTCTTGGCTTCCAAAATTTTTTCCTTAGCATGATGCAAATCAAAGCCGACTTCTTTCTCTGGTGCTTTGTAGACCCATGCTTCCTCTTCAGGCTGCTTACCCTTATCAATGCCACTCATCATTCCACTTCTTAGCACATTGTTAACATTTTGATCTTCTTCGTGGGGCTCAACCCTCATCACTTGTAGATTATACATAGGCTACTAAGGCTGTGTTTTCTTCTCTTGCATATTAGCTATCAGCACTGAGCATTCTTTGATAGTATGGTCAAACTTTCTACAATATTGACATGATGGGTGTGTAGGGTTTTGGCACTCTCGCATGTAGTGCCCTAACTATCTACAATTGTAGTAGATAATCTGAACATGACCTCTACCAGGTCCTCCTCCTCAGTGGCCCCGTCCTCGACCCTAATATCCTCCACTCTCCTCTGTCACCTTGATCTCGAGGCTGAGTTTCTGCTTGCATCCATATGTAGGTGTCATTTCCATCATCATCTCATAGCTTCAACAATGGTGCTCATTGGGGCCCACAGATTTGCAGAAGTTACAGAAAAACTGGTCGAGTGTCTAGATGAACTTTTGTAGTAAATGGGAACTATTCATCACATATTGTGCAAAAACTTGACAAATAGCACACCATAGCCTAGCCCCCATGCTCGACCCTGCTGGGGCTTCTGGATTTAGGAGAATTGGCCCCCCTCCTGTAATATAATTTGTGTACACTAGACAATGATTTTTATCATGCCCCTGTACCTTACACTTCAAACACCAGACTTCCACGTGCACTTCTGGTTTAGTCTCCTTTCCTTTCTTCAAACTCTATAACTCTAGGTGTAATGTTGCTAATTATTAGTGGATCTACTATACCCCCAAGTTCGTATCCTGAATAGGTGATGCATGTAACCTCATCACGATTTCCAATGCTTCTGCCTATGTTCCTATCTTCGCTGTTGTGACAGAGAAATTCTCAGGTGGGGAAGAAGCAAAGCTATAAACCATTCATGATGTTGACTATTTGTGAGCTACATGTTAGCTTCTCGAATCTAACACTTCAACCTTTGATCTAATTCCGAAGGCGTCTCATCGGCCCTCATAATTATTTCTTTGAATCTAATTACTGACTGTGAGTCAGACTTAGGCTTAATAAGCTCCTTGTTTAAATATGCCTTAGTCTCTGCTAGCATTGCAAGCGGATTATCAGAACAATACTTAATATACCAGGTTAGTGCGTGATCTTATAGAGTGCTAACCAATTGGGCTTTCTCTATATTGTCATCAGTAATCTTTTGCGTTGTCCACACAGAGTTTGCAAAAAACTAGAAATGATTTTCATCTTCACCTCCTATGCCCTTGAAGATTGACATCTTCATCACGTTTGGCATGTTGAATGGTGGTGATGGAGGTGGAGGTGTGGGTGAAGGTGTATGTGGTAAAGGTGGAGGTGGAGATGGAGTGGAAGGATGGTTTATTTTAGGACTCCCCTGAGTGATTAGTTGAACAATGCTTTGCAGTGGAGTCTGTTTCATCCCTTCATCGTCACTTAAAGGAGGTCCAATCAATGGATATACTCTAGTCCTTATCCTTCATGATTTCTAAAGAGTCATCCACTTTGCATAGCTCCAAACATTAAGGTAATGGCATCACCTTTTTTTCACACAATAGCATTACAATCCAAGTATTCAATGATATTAAGTACTTACATCACGGTCCTTTCAAAAATCGTCGCTCCACTTTGCTATAGCTGACCAAGGTATCAACTACAAATTTTGTAACAAATCCTCCTATAATTTGATCAAACCAATGATCAACAACCCACACGATCTTGTTTTCAGTGATTTCTAGCCATCGCACTAATTCTGGATTCCAAACTATAGGATTATCGAGCTTCCACCTTCCTTGACTATCTGCCAATTTAGCCAACCCTTCATATAACTCAATGGGGAAGGTGTATAACAATATCTCATGTATCTCTGTATATAGATACTTGTTCAACCACTCTTCCTTTGACAAGCATGGATTCCTATTTTCTTGCATTGCAAACTCTTGAATATTCTAATCCAACCACTTTTCAATCTATTTCTTATTCGAATTCCAATGATGCGACATCACACATATTCTTCAAGCAGATCCTAGTCCCAACAATGGAACCATTTGTTGGCTTAGGGGGTCCTGACCTCAGTTTGGAGTTAGTTGCACTAGCTAACAAAACCCTACACTACTGGCTCTTTCGGCAACAACCTACGTAGTGCAGGTTGCAGTCTCACCCAAAGCAGTATGGGGGGATGCAAGAACCAACTTTTTGCATCCAAATATGAGTGTAATGTCTTTTAGTGCCTCAGATCTGGCTTCACATAGATCGATAAACTTTTGGGGCTTGCCACTACACTCTGTGAAAATAGCCTTCAGACCTTCGCAAACGTCTATAATCAGTCCTTCGAACCTTTAATAGTTAATTCACCTACTTATGCACATCAGAGAGTAGTCCTAAATTAGTGTTCATGTAGATTTACTTAAGTTAGTAGTAAACATAAGAGAATTCTTCATAGTCTTCATGAAAGTACTTAGACATGCATTACGTACATTATTGACACTTATTTAAGAGAATCGCATAACATGAAATCAATATCTCATAAAAAAATCAATCAACGACAACATATAATATTAACAGAGATAAATAGAAATACTCAAGAATTCTGCGGAAAACTATCTTTATTGCTGTCCAATTCAGGATTGCAGACTCAAAACTGCCCTGCACACATAGCTATAGGGGTCTACACACTCAACTGCGAACTCTACCTAGGCCTCTGAGGACTCAATCGTGGAGCCTTTCTTCTCGTTTCTAAGCACAAGAAGCAGAGAATTCCTGCCTTAGACTCTTCCATCAACCCAACTCTCTATCTTCTCTCTTCTTAGTTAGTTACCTCTTCCTTTCACTAAGAATTACTACTTATATACTTTTTCATTCAATACCATGGTCCATGGACCATGCGTGAATCTCAAAACTGACTCAAAAGTTATCCAAAAAAAGGGGCTAAGCTACTTTTACCCCTATTCATTACGCTCTCCACATCCACAAATGGCAGAGAGTTTACATTATTTACAAAACTATACCAAAAATTGGGTTATCTTAACCCCAAACTAACTTAGGGGACCCCATCCAAACATGGATAAGTGTCATTTGAATAAAGAAGTGCATGAAGAATAGTGGTTAGTGAAGTTGGATACAGGTAGAAAGATAAGAGTTCACCATTGGGTAAGAACTTGTGCATTTGATTTGAATGGTATGGCTACAACAGGACATTTGAATGTATTACTGTTGGGATCATATAGTATGCTTTTAGGCATTGACTGGTTCTACCTTCATAGGACCAAGGTGGATTGTTATGATAAAACCATTGAATGCTTGGATGACAATGGGGAACTAAAAGTCTTACAAGGAAAGAAGAAAGACACATTAGTTAGAATGGTCACACCTATGCAATAAAAGTGCAGTGACAGAAAAGGGTGTGTGTTACTTGTAGTGCATATTTCTAGGGAAAAAGGTTAGGAAGTTGAGGATGCAGATGTTTTGAGAACGTGCCTAGTTCTATAGTAGTTTCAGGATTTGTTTCCTGAGGAGATTTCAAAGTTTCCACCTCACTGGAAGTATACTTTTATATTGAGTTACTTCCAAGGGAAACCCTAGCACCAAAAGCACCTTATAAGATGAGTACGCCTGAGTTGGTAGAGTTAAAGTTGTATATCAAGTAGATTCTTGACAAGGGATATATTAAGCCAAGTGCATCACCTTGTGGCGCACCAGTATTATTTGTGAAGAAGAAGGATGGTACTATCAGATTATGCATTCACTATAGGAAGTTGAACAAAGTGACCATCAAGAATAGGTATCCATTGCCAAGGATTGATGACTTGTTTGATCAACTAAAGGGAGTAGCAGTGTTCTCAAAGATTGATCTGATATTCGAATATCATCATGTATGAATGAAGGAGGACATTTACAAGATAACTTTCTGGACTGGGGATGGGCATTATGAGTTTGTTCTAGTTCTGTTCGGTTTGACTAATGCTTAAGCTACCTTTATGTGTTTGATGAATAGTGTGTTGCACCCATATTTTGATAAGTTTGTTATTGTGTTCATTGATGACATATTGGTATATTCTAAAAATGACGATGAGAATGAAGAGAATTTAGTAGCAGTGTTGATATTGTTGAGAGAGCATTAGTTGTATGCCAAGCTTAGCAAGTGCAATTTCTTTTAGAATGAGGTACATTGCTTGGGACATATTTTCTCTGAGGACGTGGTAGTATATCCAAAGAAGATAAGAGCTATCATGGAGTGGGAAGTTCCTAGGATTGTAGATGAGATGAGATATTTCATGGGATTGCTAGGTTACTATAGGAAGTTCATTAGGAACTTCTCATATATTTCTTATCCATTTACATCATTGTAGAGTAAAGGTAAGAATTGTGAATGGATAGAGGAGTGTGAGGCTAGTTTTGAGTAGCTTAAGTAGTTGTTAACACATGCACCACTTTTAAAGATTGCAGATTCAAAAAAAGGGTTTGTAGTATGTACATATGCTTACAAGAGAGGACTTGGTCAAGTCCTTATGAAATATCGACAGGTGGTATGCCCTATGTCACAAAAGCTAAATGAACATGAGCAAGACTATATGATGCATGATCTTGAGTGAGCAGTGATCATAAATGCATTGAAGATGTGGAGGCACTATCGTCTTAATAGAAGGTTTTTATTAATGAGTGATCACAATGGGTTGAGATATTTGCTTGACCAAACGAATCTAAATTTGAGGAAATCTAGATGGTTGGCAATGATCAGTGAGTTTGATTTTGAGATCGGAGACATTAAAGGAAAGGAGAACAGGGTCACAGATGCTCTTAGTAGGTGGATACATGTAAATCATATAACAGTTATGAGTTCCTATGGGACAGATCTACATGTTAGGACTGTGCAGGAAGGTCAACAAGATGTTAGGTGTATTGATATTGTACAAAGGTTGTAGCAGAGTACAGGTACATGTACAATTATGGGTAGCAGTACAGGTATAGGTATGAGTATTAGTATAGGTACATGTATAGGTAGTGTTACAGGTGAACGTATAGGTGCACAGGATGTGGGCTATCATCTCACTGTAAGTGGATTGGTTAGGTTTAGCGACAAGATATATGTGTAGTGAACTTATGAAGGTAATATTGAGGGAGTTTCATTTCAAACCATATTCAAGTCACCTAGGCTATAAGAAGACATTCACCGCAGAGAAGAAGTTTTATTATTGGTCAAATTTGAAGAAGGATGTAGCATAGTTCGTGGCTAGATGTTTGGATTTTCAGTAGGTGAAGGCAAAGTGTAAAAATCTAGATGG
Source organism: Pinus taeda (assembly GCA_000404065.3). Lineage (NCBI taxonomy): Eukaryota > Viridiplantae > Streptophyta > Pinopsida > Pinales > Pinaceae > Pinus > Pinus taeda. The sequence continues at coordinate 36,812 of APFE030654875.1, forward strand.
AATTCAATAGTTGATTGTGATTCTAGAGTGGAAATGGGAGATAATTTCCATGGAATTTATCAAAAGTTTTCCAAGGATAGTGAAACAACATGATTCCATCATGGTTTTTCTAGATAGTTTGACAAAGGTTGTGCACTTCATTCCAGTGAAGTCTACCTTCTCAACTTTTGATGTAGCACATGTATTCATTAGAAATGTGGTTAAATTGCATGGTGTTCCAAAGAAGATTATGTCAGACAAGGATGCAAAGTTCACTTCCATGTTTTGGAAGGAGTTGTTTGCAAGTTTGGGCATAGAGTTAGCCTTCAATACAAATTAGCATTCGAGAATAGATGGACAGACTAAGAAGGTAAACGAGATATTGGAGGACATGATGCATTAGGAGAAAAAGTGAGAAGAGTATCTTCCACTGGTAATTCCACTTACATCAATGGGTATCAAGAATCCTTGAGGATGAGTCTATTTGAGGCATTATATGGGTGGCGTTGCAATACTCCCATCAGTCAAAGTGATACGATTAACAAGGTGTTGATTGGACTAGACATGTTGCAGAAATGGAACAAAAAATGCGGGTAATCAAGACAAATTTGAAAGAAACACATGATAGGCAGAAGAGCTATGCAGATAAAAATAAGTTGTTCAAATATTTCTAAGTTAGGGAACAAGTGTACTTGCACATCAAACCAAAGAAGACATCCTTGCGTATTGGGTCATGTGTTAAGATGGCACCCTATTTTTGTGGACCTTTCAAGATTATTAAGAGGATTGGGCCAATATCCTATCAACTTGCACTTTCACTGAGAGTAAAATTCCATGATTTTTTCCATGTTTCATTGCTTAAGAAGTATGTTAAAGATGTTGATCATGTGATTGACTAGCTTGTATTGCAAGGAGATCCATATGGAGAATTCCAGTTGGAGCCGTAATGTGTATTACATAGAAAGGTGTTCATGGTCTAGAACTGAAAAATTAAGTAGGTTAAAGTTTAGTGGAAGCACTTTAGGCCCGATGAAGCTACATGGGAGATAGAAGATCGGAATTAGGCTTATGTATCCTTCATTATTTGTCAGTTGAGGCAAATTAGTTTTGGTATGATGTTTGGTATATGTTTTAGCACATGTTTTGGTGATGTTTTGATATATGTAAATATGTATATGGATGTATATACCACCATGAGCAATGTTATAAAGCTCCAATAAGCATTATGGGTGTTGTTTCATTATAGTTGTTATGTTGCTATGTTTTCATGTTGGTTTCCTTTTCAGCAGGGTTATCATTTTTTGAATTGAGGCTTCTGTGATCCATATCAAGTTTACGAGAGTTTTTTCGGTGTAAATCACAAGATAAATCTTTTGTCGACGCGTTTTGGACCAACTAATGTGGTTCATCATCAAGACAAGTTGAAGAATTAGATCTAGCTTTGCATGTTAAATACCCTAAGTAGAGCCTCCAACGGCTAACTAGACGAACGTCTAAATTTGACTTGGGACCAGGGTCAAAAAACTAATTATTTAATAATTAAATGGAAGTTAATTACAATAAGGGACCTTACCTCTAAATAAATATATAAATTATATGTATAAAGTAATTTATTTAATTGTTTGTTAGTTTAATAGTTAGTATTAAAAAAAAATAGAAAAATAAAAATAAAAATAAATAATATATAATTAGAATATAAATATATTAAGTAATTGAAAAAAATAATATTATACATAATATTATCACAACAAAATTCAGTTATTTTTATAAACCTCCATGGAATTTGTTCTTTTAGCGGTTTTGTTAACGTATTGGTGTGTTTGAACACCGAGGATGGTGTCTCCCAAGGAGGAGGGTTTTTTAATAACCCCGGTGAAAATTCCATGTAATAAAATTTAATAAAGATAAAATAATAACCATAGTTGATGGGACACTTATTCCAAGCTAAATGTTGGGAAAAACATCCTAGCAGGTGTTCATTTGGTTTATTATGGCTAAGGAAATTGGTAAAGGCAATTGATAAGGATTTAGAAAGGAAAAATGGCATTTTTGGCACATTTATTTATGAAAATAATGGAAATTAGGAGAAAAGGAATGTGAAAAGTCATAGGTTTCACGTGAGGAGGAAAATGAAGGAAAATAATGGAAAATGAAGGAAATAGAGGACTCATTAATAAAAGGCTTCTAAGGATCAGTTGGAATCTTTTGCCAGTTCAGTTTTGGAGCACTCTCATTATTCTCTCTCTCTCTCTCTCTCTCTTGGACACTTAGAGATTTCTTGGAGAACATTGGCATTAGATCAAGAAAGGAAAATAAGGAAAGATGAAGAAAGGAGAAAGCAAGGAAGAGCAAGATCAAGCAGCTAGAATAGGATTCTTTGTAGGCATCAATTTGGATGTTTGATTTCCTTGCTATATTTGGCATGCATGGTATTGCATGTGGTTATTTCTTGTTATGGCATGGATTTTTCCAAGTGTGACAATGTTTTCATCCTAACCTTTCCATTTATGGATAGCTATGGTGTGATGGGGTTCTCATGTTTTGGTCAAGCTAGATTGCTAGATGGATTCAAAGCTAAGTGAGGTGGATCTCTAAATAATAGAACACATGGCCTAGTAACCCCAGAAATAGAATGTGGGTTGCAATAAATCTAGTTTTTCTGTTGCCTTTCTAGGCCTAGGAATCCGCAAACGATGAATAGCGGGATATATGGTAAATCCTAGAGTCAATTTCCCTTGATTAGGCCTAGGAATCCCTGCTAGTGAAATTCAGGGTAAATCGTAAATTCTAGAGGGTAGAGTCTCAGTTTAGGGCTTATTCATCCCTGGATTGGATTGTGGATTACGATAAATCCTGAGAGACTAGGAGACAGGAAAATTCCTTATGGTGTAGGTGGAGAAATCTTGTGGCATCCATGCTTATTTTTGCCTATTGATCTAGTGGATAAGGTTGGGTTGTGTTATATTCTTTCCACGAATGGCCCACGTAGTTAACCGGGCGGTTAGAGGGGGGGAAAAGCACCCCCTTCGTGCACCGATTGTGTGGCGGGGGGGGTCACAGGGGGTTTGAGGTGTACGCATAACCCCAATTTATGGGGTCTATGGCAGCACCCCAAACAATTTTGGTTTTGGACCCTATGTTAGGTTCGGCGGACCCACCTATGGTTTTGTGCATGATTTTCGCACATGTTTTTTGGACGCAATGGTTTTCGGTCCATAGTATTGGATTCTTTGGCATGTATAAATATGTATTATAACATTGAAAGGAACATAATGAAAAATCAAACTGATAGTCTCGGTTTTGGGATCCAGGGGAAATCTCTGTGTATGTGTGTTTTATGTGTTATGCTCTCACATTGTTTATTTTCTATGTTTTAGAATTTGTATGCATGTAATTTCTGTATGGGGTTAAAACCTATGGAGATCATGGTAAATCCATTTATTACATGTTTATTATGTTGGCCTAATGATCTGCTATGGATTATGGTAAAACCTAGTTTCTATTGATAAGGGTCAAGTGGTTTAGCCTCAAGATGCCCTAGTTGGTTCTTTTGGTTTGAATCCTACATTCATGCTTGGAGTATCGCATGGGGTTGAATGGTTGAAGAGAGTATTGGCTCAACCATTCTATGGTCGGGTCAAAAGTGGTAGTCCCATCCCGGGTTTGATTTTTCATTCATTATTAAGAGGTTCTTTCCTTGATATACTATGTGTAAATGTATTGGTGTATATGTGGATTCTATGGTTTATGTATCCTTGGCATTTCTATAGTTATTACGTTGGTTATAATCATGTTTTATGACAAAGATGATGTATGGATCTCCTCATGTTTTAGTTTTTAAATGAATGAATAATGTATCTATGACCTAATAGTGATAATGCAGCTAATGACATAAGGGAACAATTCTTCTTAGCAATTCTTAGATAAGTATGAGACCCCTATGCTTAGATATATTGTTTACACCTGTAGATTACATATTTATGACATGTTTGACAAAATTCCTGTCATGGATGGTAGGGATCCAATATAGACCTTGTCCTTGTTTTTGCGAATACATCATTGTTATGTTGTGTAAATTCATTTCTGAAAGTGTCATTGATTTTTGGGCAGTGACCTAGGCTTTGGGCCTGAAAAAAGTGGCTCAAATCTCAGAGACGTAGGTACAATATTGGCAAAAAAAAGTCCCTAGTGATGAGCCTCATCATTTGGTAACTATATGGACCTTAATCCACCTCTTAACTTAGTAAAATCATCTCTTCTCACAATTTATTACATAGTTTGATTATATCTTGTTTAATGAGATGAGTCAAAGTGAGATAATATGCCTAGTGGACTAATGTGCATTAATCACAGGTCTATGAGAGAAAATCTTGGAATTTTGGCTAATTAAGGGCTGAAACTCAAATGAGACAAGGAGGAGAGATTTTAGGTGGTAGATCCTCCTCATTTACTTCTCCCTCATTTGAATATTCCACCATCAATCACACTAGCTTGTAGTACAAGCAGCCAAGTCATGGAGATCAAAAGGTGGCCAAGCAAGTGACAACTAAAGAGCTAGTTTATCTCACTTTTGGGAGCTAAACCTTCTTAGATTTAAGGAAGCCATTGGGGACTTCAGATGTCTAGATAAAGAGGCCTAGAGCCTCATTAGGATTCAAACTCTTTTTGTAAAAAACACTAGTCAATTTCGAGTTCAAGACTTGTGGAAGGCATTCTTATGTAATTTTTTGTTTTGATAATGAGAATGAGCAATTCCTTGATCCAGCACTGGTTTAACTCAGAGGGCTGAATCTCTTGGGTTAGGGCCCAACCCTACCAGTAAAGGCTCCTCTTCTTGTATTTGTATGCTTAGATTTATTTCAAATATTAATGGTTGAATTTTCTTTAGAATTATCTTGTTGCAAGTAGTGTAGATTTGATTAGTTTGCTTATTAGTTTGCTTCCATTTGTGCTTTACTTAAAAAGTAGTTGAGAAGAGACAAATTTTGGCTTATGGGGGCTTGACCTAGGTTCAGCGTTAGTTAGCCAAACAAATACCTACACTACCAAACCTTTCGGCATCAACCCCCGGAGCGTAGACGAAAGTCTCACCTGAAGTAGTATGGGGGGATGCTAGAACCAAGTTTCCACACCCTTGAGATGGTTGTGATGTCAGTTTATTCCAACTATACTTGCCTTCAAGAAGGTTTCTTCACGCTCTATTCCACCCTTTAGTACCCTCGTGAAGTGTTACAATCGACTTTCGTGTAGCCCTAACAAGGGTTGAAGTCCTTTCGTTTTGCTCAGGCAACGAACTACTCTATTTCCCAAACTATACTAAGTATCTTACTTATATAACAAATATTTTAACTTTCATTCACTGAACCAATATAGCTATACACAGTCACGCATCATATAAGCATTAGAAGTGAAATTCATACCCAATATAACAAATGCATAACAGGAAATAAAGACACATAAATGATAGAAACTTCTCTTTATTAATACTTCCAGATGATTATATACTCAACCTGCCCTATGCACTTAGCTACAAGGCTCCACGCACTCAACTGCAGACTTCTAGGCCTATGCACACTCAGCTGCAGAGCCTCTACCTACGTTACGACCCAAAACTTGGACTTACACTTCAGAGCTATCTCGCATTACTTCCACATTTTCTCCTCATTGATTAATGTCTATATACTTATATCTTAGCTCTATTTATACAATCCCATGGTTTGCGGACCATGGGTAGATCTTCTAGAGCTGACATTACATTATCAAAATAAGGGCAGACAACCCTATGACTCTTTAACAGCTACGTGCTCTGCGCCCACAAAATACGGAGTCTTTAAATTGGAATTACAACATTGGACCAAAATCTGGGCTCTAAGCCCAAAAACTTCCCTGGGGCAATCCCACGCCCAATAAGCCCCCAACACAAAGATCGTGACTCGCCCTTGAGTCACTCTACTGGTGTGAAGATCTTAGCGTGAAGACCTCCCAACTCTATTTGGATTGCTGTAACTTTGGTAGGGCACTAAGCGACTGTCTGCTGGAATTCCTCCACGCATTGTTCGGTGACTGCTACTAGTGAATTGCTACCCTGAATCCTCTCCTGAGTTCCTTGCAGTTGTGCGAGCTTTGCTTCAATGGAGGTTGTAATTGTATAAGCCTCGTCGATCCATGGCTATAGGCATGCTTTCAAGACTACTTCTTTCTGCCAAGCAGCATCCACCTGTTCCTTGAGTGCCTTTTCCTGCTACATTCTTGCAAGCCTTTGTGTAAGGGAAACCATCTATGCAGTCCCTTTTACCTCATCGTATTTTTTTTGTAGCTCGTGCACCTCTTTCTCTAGGCGCTCTATGTTTGGGTCCTCCTGCAGGGTGGTTAGGACCTTGAAGGATTGTTCGAACAACTTCATGCAGTCTGTCACTGCACCATCAACCACCACCATTGCTATTGCGACCATGATGGTACATTATTCTCTGAGCTCTAACGAAGTTGAAGATTGAGCCTTCAATTGTAGTTTTTCAATCTATAGGTTCAGCTCTATCCGAACCTTGGCCATTTCTGCTCTTGCATCGCACACCAATGTGGCTAACTTACGGATGCACACCTCCACTGGTTCCTCTACTTGAATGGCCAACTCTGGGACCATTTGGAAAGCTTCCTCCAGAACCTGCATTATTTGTTTGTTCTTCTCCACTGCCTCGTTGTGCTATAGGTTCAATTGATCAATGTTGATGTGTTGCTCACTCATTACTTGTAGAGTGCGACTCTCCTTGGCCCGAAGTTCTGTGGTGACCCCATCTTGTAAGAGGTAGAGTCTCTCCCAAGGGAGTGCAAACATGTTCAACCTACCCCTTTCAAATTGCTCACCATGGGTCTGTCGGCTTCCCTTTCTATAATAAGTGCCCCTTTTGGTAGCACTATTGTATTGGTCACCCTGGTACACAACATTTCCTCAGCAGCTGATGTGCCGACTGTGAGGTTGGTGGACATTGTGCTAGCCTGTGGAATTTGCACTTTCAACACCTGTATTTCTTCCTGAAGAGCCCCCAATACCAACTGGTGTTGTTCCTCAAACTGCTGGAGGGCCTCCACAGTGACATCCCTGACCACTTCATCGATATCATGCAAATCCCCTTCAATGAGGCTGATAGGGTCAAAATATGTCTTCCAGGCCTTTATTTTCTTTCACGACCCTACCTACTCTCATGGTCGTAGATGTTCGAGTTAGGTGGATGTCATATATGGGTCCAAGCCACCTTGTTCTGTGTTTGTCTCTAGCTTAGGTGAAGGTGACTTATATCCTTCGCATTCTGTGTCTGCTATTTTTTGTTGCTCCATGAATATCACAATGCCACGTGCTACATGGGCCTTAGCTGCTGCTTCTTCTTTCCTACGCTTTTCCACCAGTTGTGCCATGCAAAGTTTTGTCTCTTCCTTTTTGCACTGCATGGAAGATTTCTCTACTTCCACCTCAGGGTCAGCTGGAGCACACCACTCTGGCAGCCAAGACTCAAGGACTACGAATATCACATTGTTAGTTGCCAAATATAATAAATCATGCCACGTCTTCATAGCGTCCTTCCGCGCCTTGATGAAGACATGGTGGAAATCTTATTTGAATTCTACAAAGGTCTACAAACTATTGTACACTGTGGGCGATAACCATGGCTTGCGATTGATCCCCATTTAGATGTTCATCTCCATTAGCACCCAAAATATTTTGCTTTCTCTAATCCACTATGCGTCCTTGGTCGCCCACAATGAAGAGTACTTCACTGCCTTTGAAAGGTCTGGTGTGATCAAAGGGAACTGGCTATCTTCGGGAAGCTCCCATGCCACTAGTATGATCGACAATAGGAGCCATGAATAATGAAATGTTTTTCCCTGCTCCTATGCCTCGCGACAGTTCGCAAGAAACTCACCACATAGATAGTTTGCCCAGTTGAACTAGACTCCTTCTGCGCATTGCGCTACGAATGAAACCACTGGCACGGGCACCTCATCCATGTGGCACTTCTGCATCACCTTTCCTGCCAATATCTGTGTCATGACCTTGACTATAGGGTTGTTGATGCTAGAGATGGCATACCGTCACTTCTCCTTCTCCAACTTAAACTTCTTTTTCATTGCCTCAGTGAGGGACAACTTGCCACCTTTTACCTTTGAAATGTTTGTTGGTTCTTGCCCTGAGCAAGGTAGCCATGTAATCTGATGAATCAGATGGTTTGTGATGGGGATGGGCTCCTCTAGCCACAAGCACCCATCATGCACCAACCAAAGGATCTTCCTGATGACGAAAATGGTCACTAGGGCACGGTGGTAATGCAGCACCCAAAGAAGGTTTAGCAACCCTACTTTCTCGACACCTCTGAGCCATTTGTGTGACTCCAATTCAATCATTCCAGTTGTCACATCTATCTTCTGGTGCATTAGCTTCGTAATCACTAAATGTGGGAACTTTTCATAGTCTACGAGGTCCAAATCTTCAAATTTCAACATGGGGACCCACTCCAAGTGCGGTCCTTCAAATAGAATATCTTCTGGGAGTAGCAGAGTTTGCATATAGATCTTGCTCTTATTTATATCCTTCAGCACCTTGGCTTTACCCTTTCGTGGAGGAACATATTCAGGTAACTGGGTAATAGGGTCTGCACCCTGGGTTTCAACGTCCACCTCTACATCCTCCTCCTCCACCAGGATTTCTTCAAAATCTTCCTCCTCATCGGCCTCTAGATTAATAGCCTTCCCCTTTTCCTACAATGTGAGCATGGTCCTCAGTGGATTTTAGGGCAAGATGCGCACCGTTATTATGGGCTATGTAACAGTCCAAAAATAAATATCTAATTAACTTTTCTAGTTAACATTAGATTTAAATCAGAGTGGCACTTACCTAGCCAAATAAACATGTACTTAAATTCAACTATGAATAGTGCTTACCTGTGGTAGGAGTAGGCTTACCGCAACAAGGTTTTGGGGACGACTCTCCACCCAACCGTAGGCTCAATTGTGCAAGGATTTGCTACAACTGGCCACCCCCGAGCCCTCAATCAACGTACTATTGCCAGTGACCCCTATGTCTTAGTTCGTAGTTGGTATTCAATGTTTGTACAAGTAACTGAAATTGTTTTTCTGATGAATCATGATAAGAATGCTTATAGAGTATTATTCTATATCTGATAAGTATTGAGATGTTTCTCATATTGACGATGTTTCATGATATGATGGTATGAGGGTGATCATGCCCATTGGGTTCATATTTATATAGTTGTTACAATAGTGATGATGTATACTTATGATGATTATGATATGCATAGGCATTATGATGTTATGTTGAGGTATATTGACATATTCATTTACTACGTGATGATAGGTATTTAATGTTGAATACTCATGATGGATATGATATGCATAATGTGGCATAGGAATTATGCTACTATAATACGAGATTTATTGACATGTGGTTCATTTATCATGTGAAGTCATGATATGTCTTTGATGCAAATATGTCGATGTTATAACTTAAGATGGTATTTCATGAGGTAAATCATATGATAGCTGCATACAAATTTATGACATGCATGAGCATGTAGTTCGTTATTGTTCATAATGTTGCGATTAACAATGATGAATGTACTCATGATGACATGCAAGACTTGGCATGTGGATTATTTTCTATGATACTATGATTGTATAGCTAATGCATTGGTTGCATATTGAGATGTGGTGATTGACGGGAAATCACAAATGGGCCGAGAGGGCTGGTTTATTTGATGATCTCATGCGAGCCCATACGCACGAGGGAGAATAAGTAACACCATATGGGCTAGGGACAAAACTCAATCAACACTACATATGCCAGTGGTTCCTTTGTCTTGTGTATAGCTCTTGATGGATAGCTCTAGAAGAGCTATGGGACCATCTTGAGGAGGCCAAGTGCCTGATGTTCTAGGCTAGGTGCCTGTTATTGGATTGGGATGCCGAAGTCTGGAAGGGATGTAAAGGACTTCAATGCCTAGGGCTGTGCACCTTAGTAGTTGTGGAGGGAGTGGGCCAGCCTTACAAGATGCTCGGGGTCATTGAGTGCCAGACCGGATGCCTGCCTTGGAGCAAATGAGGTCTGAGTCAGGCACGAGCCTTGGGGCCAGCCTTGGACTAGGATACAAACCGGGTCAGGCTTAGCCTGGTGCCAAAAGTGGGAAAAAGGACAGAGATTCCTTGAGATTTCCCGGGGTGTTGGGGACTTTCGATGCCTGCTGGTTATACTAGTTCAACAGAGGGTGTTGGCAACCTGAAGTAAATAAAATAATAAATAATAAATAATAAAAATAATACATAATTCAACATAACTTCAGGACGAAGTTCCTTAAAGTGGGAGAGTATGCAATATCCTTCCCTTTAATATAAATAATAAATAATAAATAATACAAAATAAATAATAATAATAATAATAATATAAATAATAAATAATAAATCACTTAATAATAAGGTAATTAAAAATAATAAATCATAAATGATATTTAAAAATATACAAGAAAATAAATAAAATATTAAAAATAAAATAGTAATAACAATACTAAAGCTCTAAATTAAGAATAAATAGAAAATAAAACAAGAAAACAATAAAAAAACAGTAAAGCTATCAAAAAGAGAAATAAAACAAGAAAGCTAAAAATCAAAGAAAAGTAAAGAAATAAAACAAGAAAGCTAAAAATCAAAGTCACATGTAGACACATGGAGTGTGTGCATGTGGTTCCCATCCAATGTTGTTATATTTAATAGATGGTGAGGAAGGTGAGAGGCATTCCTGCATTCCATCTTTCCGAGATTCCATCTTTCATTCTCTTGGGAGAATGGTGTTCTAAGACATAGGGGTCACTGGCAGTAGTACGTTGATTGAGGGCTCAGGGGTGGCCAGTTGTAGCAAATCCTTGCACAATTGAGCCTATGGTTGGGTGGAGAGTCATCCCCAAAACCTTGCTGCGGTAAGCCTACTCCTACCACAGGTAAGCACTATTCATAGTTGAATTTAAGTACATGTTTATTTGGCTAGGTAAGTGCCACTCTGATTTAAATCTAACGTTAACTAGAAAAGTTAATTAGATATTTATTTTTGGACTGTTACAGGCTACTTATCCTTCTTAGGTCTCGATGTTTGTGGTGATTTAGGGACCTCAACAATTATTGTGGTGCTCTCTGGGGATTCCATTTCTATAATGTCCTGAGCGGTAATCTAGGTGGCTCTAGAAACACACACAGGGCAAAAAGGGTTTATGGAAGCTCAAAAATCAAAATGATCAAAATGCTTTTGAACTAGTGTTATACAGGAATAGTGTCCACTCGAATGCTACTATTCCCACTAAGATGGGTGGCTATCTTAGAAAAAAACAATCAAAGTCTACTATTGATTCCTTTTATGAAAATAGATGAGAGGAGAACCAAAAGGGCCAACCTGAGTCTTGCGCTTGATTTCCTCTCCTTCTTGATAGAGTTTTTCCACTTATTATTTGTTTGCTTAGCTTCAAAAGGACCTGTGGAATCACAACAACATACTACTATGCAATAAACAAGGATCTAAATTCATAAATAATGCAGGATCAGATGTGCATTAACCATATACAAGAATATATAAACAAGTACACAAGAATATGGAAGGAAACAAGAATAGCTTTATTCAGATGAAAAGTAG
>APFE030654879.1:0-13928 GCA_000404065.3 Pinus taeda
ACGTATGATTAAATTTTGGATTCCCGACCAGCTTCTTACGGATTGGTTCACGACTTTGTTCGTTCCTCCAATAGCTCGGGACATTGCTATGGGAGCGTGTGTTACTGAAGAGAAAGCTATCACGCGTGCTCAATACCTCAACTTGGTTTATTCTTAGTCAGGTACATTGTATGATTATTTGCATGATGCCCCTAGACCAGGAACATCCAAAACCCTGCCAACACCTACTGTTGACGGCATTATTGGGTCTGTTAGTTCATCCTCTAAGAAAAATCCCGCGAATCCTGGGAAGCAGAAGTCAAATGCTCCAATTGAAACCACTTCTCAGGTAATACCTACTTCTAAAACTACTTTCGAGGTTAATGCCGTTCAGTCCACCACGACAGACAAAACCTTGAAAACAAAAAAGAAAGGGAAAGCGAAAAATAAGCCAAAACAACCTAAACAGGAACCCCCTAAACCTCAATTTGAGGAGAGTGCCAAACGCAAACCCAAGTATCCTTGTCTTATCTGTGATGAGGATCACTATACCAAAGACTGCCCTCGACGGTCCGAAGTTAGTCGTTTGTTGAAAGGCACTCCCGGGGTCCATGCGGTGCTTAAAGAACCCTTTCCCTCACAGCAAACTCAAATGGTTGTTGATCCCTCTCAACCTCCCTCTTCCTCCGGTTCCCAAGTGTTCATGGTGGGAACAATACCTGTTAATATCAGTACTCGAACAAAGGATTATCCATCTACCGGGAAAGAGCCTGAGGTTCCCCCCAGTGCTCCTCCGTTCAGTTCAAGCCCTCTCCATATCGAGAGACCTAGTACTGAAACGCCTCTTCGACCCCCTCCAAAAGGAGTACTCTGGAAATCTTCCTACAACCCAAATGCCCGTGCTGCTCAACACTGCAATATCGTTGAGGATTTAACCCACACTCCATCGGCAATGTCCGCTTTAGAAGTTATCCAGAGCTTCCCTTCTCAGAGGAAGTCCTTTCTATCCGCTATCGGCGGCATAGACCCGGATGACTCGGATTTAATTACGTTTGACTTAGAACGCCATACGCAGAGACTGCCTCCCCAAATTTCATTCCTTATATAGGTCATTATTGATAAGAAAACTATGCATCGTACAGTCATTGATGAAGGTGCTTCAACTTGCATCATGTCGGTTGCCTGTTGGAAAGCTATTGGATCTCCGACGTTGAGTCAGTCTCCCACCACCTTGGAAGCTTTTGATGGAAGAGCATCCCGTCCTTATGGTATACTCCCACGTTTACCCATCTCTTTGTAAGGGAAAACGGTCGAGATGGAAGTTGAAGTCGTTGATGCTACTCTAACCTACAACCTCCTTCTCGGACGCAGCTAGATCTATGCAATGCAAGCTATTGCTTCATCTTTCTTTCGTATCATTCGTTTCCCTCACCAAGGGAAGATTATTACTGCTGACCAGCTGTCATTCTTCGCTTCCTCTTCGGAAGGAACTATCCCTTTTGTGGAGCATACCTCCAAATCAACTGAGAGTCTAGGTCACGGGCTTTTCAATGATCCCGCCCTTATGGGTGTTTTTCCAGCCCCGCCTCCGAATGTCGCTTCCGTCAATATGATTTCTACTTGTTCTGATCCGTGGATCCTCCCTCCCATCGACCAAGTAGATTCTTGGGGCGACCAGATGCCATTGAGTCCTGCCGAACTCAACTACGTTGAAATCGTAGCTGCATCGGCTCCTTCTTCTGAACTTGTAGATCAAACTTCTTCAGATCCTTTAAAAGAAACATTTTCTTCCGACGAAGCTATTATTGAGACTATGTCTCTTGAGGAACCTCCTTGGCATGATGCCCACCATCGTTCCTCGTTCCTCTCTATCCCTCAGGATATGCCGACTTGTATCCAGCGGTTTGCTACTTCTTCCCCATTTCCAATCCTTCAGTCACCTGTTCAAGTTTATCAAGCTTCTTCTGAAGGTAATATGGTGAAGATTACGCAAACCCAGCCCATCGAAATCTCTCTCAAACCAGGGATTGTCGAACACATTCACATTGGAGTCACTTGTACTCCCGAGGAGATTCGACTTTATTCAAACCTTTTTCGCGAATTTTGTGATGTTTTTTCTTGGTCCTATGAAGAAATGCCCGGCGTTGATCCTAGCATAGTGGTGCATGAAATCATCACGTACCCAGGTGCTAAGCCTGTTCGTCAACGTTTACGTCCGGTACACCCCCGAAAGGCTGTAGCGATCAAGGCCGAAGTAGAGAAGCTTCTTAAAGACGGTTTTATTTATCCTATCCCGCTCACAGATTTGGTTTCTAATATTGTCCCTGTCACTAAGAAATAGGGAACTATCCGCGTTTGTGTCGATTATCGTGATATTAATCGGGCCTGTCCTAAAGATAATTTCCCCACACCATTCATTAATCAGATTATTGACGAGTGCGCGGGAAGCGAGATGTATTCTTTTATGGACAGTTTTTCTGGTTACAACCAGATCAATATTGCTCCCGCTGATCAACACAAGACCGCTTTCATCTGTCCATGAGGTACTTTTGCCTATAAGAAGCTCCCTTTCAGTCTAAAAAATGCCAGCGCTACCTTCCAACGTGCAATGTCCTATGCTTTTCATAACATACGACACATTGTACAGCCATACCTGGATGATCTTCCAGCTCATTCAGCCAAGCGTCAGGGCCACCCTACTCACCTTCGCGAGATATTTCTTCACTATCAACACTACCGAATTAGGCTTAATCCTCACAAGTGTGTCTTCTGCGTAGAATCTGGTCGACTTCTAGGATTTGTCGTCTCCCACAAGGGCATCCGACTGGATCCCCTCAAAGTCGAAGCCATAGTCAATCTCCCTCCCCCTACTACCTTACAACAATTGCAGAGCTTGCAAGGTAAAGCAAATTTTTTACGTCGTTTCGTTCCAAACTATGCCGAGGTGGCTAAAGGTTTTACACGATTACTTAAAAAAGATGTCCCTTTTCATTGGGATACCATGGCTCAAGAATCTTTTGAACGACTCAAGGGTCTCCTTGTTTCTGCTCCATTGCTTCGCCCGCCAAACTATCATCATGATTACACCCTATATTTAGCTACCGCCGACACCACTATCGGCATGGTTCTTATTCAAACCGACGACGATGACACTGAACATGTTATCTATTATCTCAGTAGAAATCTTTTAGATACGGAAACTCGATATGCACACGTCGAGAAGTTGGTGTTAGCCGCCGTTTGCGCTGTCCAATGTTTCTGTCACTATATTCTGCTACACACTACTACTGTGATTTCCGATTGCAACCCCATGACGTATATCTTGTCACGCCAGTTGCTAGGGGGAAAGTACTCAAAGTGGATTGTCATCATCCAAGAGTTTGACTTGGAATTCGCTACCGCCAAGTCAAAGAAATCGCTCATTTTTGCTGAGTTAATTTGCTCTTTGCCATCTTCTTCTTCGCCCTCTCATACAGAGGATCAAATTCCAGATGAGACTTTGTTTCTCATTAGCACCCTCGACCCCTGGTACGGTGACATCATTATATATCTGCAAACGTCCTCCTTTCGCCCGGGCGTGTCTAAAGACGCTCGACGAAGGATTCGTCATCAATCTCAACCATATCGTATCATTGGGGATACCTTATATCGCCTCGGCGCCGACTCTATTCTCCGCCGTTGTCTTACTCACGAGGAAGCTGAGCGAGTCTTGAATGACTGCCACTCAGGTGCTTGTGGTGGTCACATGTCCGGATATGAAACTACCCAAAAAATCCTCCGTGCTGGCTACTTTTGGCCCTCTATCTTTAAGGATTGCATTCTTGCTGTCCGCTCTTGTCATGAGTGCCAGATATTCCAGCAGAAGATGCGAGCACCCCCTGCTCCTTTGCACCCTGTTGTTACCGTCGGCCCTTTTGCAAAATGGGGCATTGATTATGTGACCTGTAACCCTCGCTCGGTCGGGGGGCATGGGTTTATCATCGTTGCCATTGATTACTTTACTAAATGGGCCGAGGCGATGCCTACACTGACTGAAGACGGTCACACAGCGGCGCAATTTTTATTCAACCACGTTATTTCGCGATTCGGCGTCCCTCAAGCCATCGTCACTAATCACGGAAAGCATTTCCGGAATCATATGATGACGGAACTAACAACCCAACTAGCCTTAAAGCATGATAGTTCTACTCCGTACTACCCTCAGTCCAATGGCCAAGTTGAAGCGATCAATAAGGTTCTGGTTACAATGCTTCAGCATACCGTTGGCATGCACAAGTCTAACTGGAATTTGATGTTGTTCCCTGCTTTGTGGGCTTACTGAACCTCCGTGAAGGATGCCACTGGTTTCACTCGATTTCAACTAGTCTATGGACTAGAGGCTACCCTTCCAATCGAGTGTGAAATCCCTTCGTTAAAATTAGCTGTCGAGCTACTTTCCAACACCACCCCATTAGAAGAACGTCTCCTTTATCTGGAACGGCTAGATGAGACTCGTCGCCTAGCCAATTTGGCCATCGAAACACAGAAGAAGCGAGTCAAATCCCACTTTGACCAGACTATACGTCCACGTTCTTTTAACGAGGGAGACTTAGTTCTGCTATACGATCAGGCAAACGATAAGCTAGGAGCAGGAAAGCTCGAATCTATGTGGCTAGGCCCTTACATTGTCAAGAAAGTTTTGCAAAATGGGGCCTATGAGCTAATTGATTATGAAGGAAACCCTCTCCCACAACACCGAAATGGGCTGTATTTGAAAAAGTACAATGCGTGATGCTAGTACACTTCATTTTGTATATACATGTAGTCTAGCAAGTGTGTTGTGTATGTGTGTCAGTTTTAATAGGCTTGATTGTCGCTTATTGTGTCTTTCGCTTCTTGTGCAAATGTCTAATACGCCTTATATTGGTTTCGCTGATGGTGCCTGTCGCAGTACTCGCAACTTGTCCTTTGCGGCGTGGGTGATCTATGATCCTCATGGTGAGCTGATAGATCTTCAAGGTGTCTGTTTGGGTCATACCACTAATAATGTCGCCGAATATTGTGCGGTAATTGAGCTCCTCACTGAAGCAATTAATCTCGGCATTCGGGCATTGGTGGTAAACCTGGATTCTCAACTTGTCGTCCTCCAGCTCAATAGGCGTTATTCCGTCAGAGACCATCATATTCTAAGGTTGTATTTACGTGTAAGATTGTTAGAGAGGAATTTTGAGTTCATTACATATCAGCATATTCCACGACAATTAAACACATTATCTGATGCATTGGCCAATCATGTATTAGATAGACATTTGCGTAATTTGTAAATAAAACATTATGCAAGCAAGCACATGAAAACACAATAATAAACCATAAACATATGTATATATATACGTGTGTCAAATGTTTACGCCCCGCGCATTACATAATCCAAAAAATAATACATGTCCAAAACTCATACAGCCGTTGACAATATGCTCCTCAAAAACGTGCAAAACGAAAACCTAGGTGTCTAATCACGGTGATGCTCATGATAGCATGTCACCGCTCGCACCAATCGTCTCAACAGACGATGGACACGAGTAGATACTCCCATCGTGTGCCTCTGGTACGCTCTAGGCACGTCCGCCAATCTGGCATAATCTGGAATACCTCGAGTAAGTGCTTCAAGGTTCTATACTAGATCGTCCTCACCCTCTACCTGAGGGTCCGCTGCAGGTTGTGCTCTCCACACGTTATGAGGCAAGTCAGCTGGTCGCTCTGCACCAACATCTGTATACATATATAGACGTTGTAAGAGATAGGCATGTATTAACAAAAAAAAAACTTAAATACATAAAAACATTAAAAAACAAAGAGTTCTTACCTAGCTCCTCGTCCCAGTCCTCTCCGGCGGGCAGAGGGAGATCGGGATCTCCAGTGAAATCCATGCCCGCATAGGGCTAGTCCTCAACGACAATCATCTGGTGACGGAGCCAGATAAAGAACTCGGGCCTCCAGGACATCTGCTGGCCCCCTCCTCCTCTGGGCATGAGTTCTGCCCATCGATGCAACCTCGGTTCCCGTAACACTGGATCTGCCACTATACCCCCCTGTACCCAGAATATCGGCAGTCGCTCCAGGAAGAAAGTCACCACGATAGATCCATATCCGAACTGTTTGTTCCCATCACGCTTACACTTGGTAAGCTACCGTTTGATGTTAGTTGTACCGCCGTGGCCCAATCAAACAGTGTAGGCTGGAGACACTCAGTGGCCAACAGCAAATGATTTTTGTTGGCCTCGTGGGGCGCCTGTACCCCAGCTGTCCGGGTGATAGTGAATAAAATCACTCGTAGCACTAGGTCGGGCACCGTGTTAATATCTACTTTCTTACTGTTTGCTCCAAACTGTGCCCCGGGACAAACTCGTTCCATCACCTCCCCTATCTTCTCTCCAGAAGGCTGACTACCAGTCAAGATGGGCCGTGCACCTCGCCGTGATAGTCCAATGATAAAGTAGACATCGGAAACATCTAACTCCAATGTTTGGTCTTTCAGGCGAAATACCTGATCCTCTGTATCCCAAGCATCCACGATGAATCGCAGTAGCTCAGGTTGTGCACGTAAATATGAGGTGTGGAAGAATTTCTTCAAGCCACAGTCTCTCAGAGAATTCATATATTCATCATCCTCCATTTCCATGGCATCCACGGCATTATGCTCCCGCTCTTTCCATTCTAGAACCATTCTGACAAAACCCTGCAACCGCAAAGGTGAAATTTCCATCATTAGATCATTGATGAAACCTAAATTGGAAAAAGTTTGCAAATTTAACGGTCAAATTTATAGCAAATTGAGATCGTGCGGTTGGCGCGACTCTTCCTAAAACAGTCGTGCCAAGGGCGCGATCCCTTTAGGGAAAAAACACCATTGGCGCGATCCCGTGCGGGAAACTCGCACCAATGGCGCAACCCTATGAATTTGCAAATCCCCTTGCAGGGAACTGAATTATGGATAAAAATAAATAAAAAATGGAATGAAAACAGAGCTAAGGATGAGGCCTCTTACCTGGTGCAGACGGCGGCTCGAATGATCTCCTGGATTGATCACAATCAGCAATTGAAATTTGCACCAAAAACCCTTGAATAGTAAACTCACAAGGTAAAAAGTGAAAAGTAAGTTTATTTTTTACCATTTCACTATTTATAGCATTTTTAACCTAAAAATACATTAGAAATGATATTTTTGAGTATTTTTGGGATATTTTCATGTCGAAGTGGGTTTTACGCTGTTTTTGTATGATGACAGGGGTTGGTGCAACTCAACGCAATCAAACGAGCTCTTTTCAACTTTTTCAAGCTCAGTAAAACACGAGAAAAGGTTACTTTACGGTCTGCTTTCAGCTCTTTTCCTGACCTTTTAAAGAGGAAAATATTGCCGAGTTATTCCTCTTGGCTCGTTAAACGTTACTAAGGGGCGGTCGTTTTAAGTTCTTTTGTCGACCGTTAAAACATAAAAAGATTGCCGGGTTTTTGTCGTTTCAAACTCGTTAATGGTTACGAAACGACGTGGTTTTGATCATTTTTTTACTTTTTCATGTCGAAATCACTATTTATGAAAAGTACTCCTCGATCATAATGGTCGGCCGGTTCTTTCGGGCATTATTTTATACTTTTTCGGGGCTGAGAGACACAACTCTACGAAAAAGGATACCCCTGGAGTTTCATTTTCTGCTGTCTTTTCAAACTCTCTAAACATGAAAAGACACCGAGTTCTTCCTTTGTCAGACTCATTAAAACTTGATGACATCGGATTTTGTCGAAATGATGCACCACAAGCATATGCTATCCCCATCAAGCTTGTAAAAAATAATTGGGGTACTCGCGAGAAATGGTGGGGAAAAAGAAAATTTTGGGAACCATAATTATTGTCGTGTCGGCAGTATGTCGCTCTTGAACATGGCACTTCTCTGCTTTCGTGTCGGGGTGGGGATATCTCATCTCATTTTTTCACTTGCCTCCGTGGGTTTGGGTAATCCTATTTGACCTCTCATCTGCTCATTGCCTCATCATCATGACGTCTGATCCATCGATGTCAAATACTACCAATTCCACTGTCGTGCCGCCAATATGTTCAAGAGAAGTTGACCTCTGAAAAGAAACAACCTTCGTTTGATAGTTCATATAATCTTAATTCACAACATTGTCTCTTTCCGTCTCGTGTCGATGATGTGGGAAACATTATGGCCCACCTTCGATGAAGATCACTTCCTGTCGACTTCAGCTCATTATCCAGGAAAAGTGACCTAGAGACTCCCTTCTGGTACCTTGGAGCCTGCATGCCTCAATGGCAGGTTCTTCGTGTTCGACTCGAGGTTTTCATCATTGGCCTCTGATCGGATGACTCTACAGGTGTTCGACACCGGCTCATCTATTTGATGTTTGAGAGACATAAACATTTAAAAAAAAATATTGTATTTGTATGATATTATATTTTATATTAAACTATATTTGTTTATAAAAAAAATATGTGATTTTTTCCTTAAATGATTAAATTTTGAATTTATTGTACTCTGATTTTTGTATGCTATGTTATATGTATTTTGAATTAATTTGAATACAGGTGTATGATTTGTGTATTTTAAAATAATAAAAATACATTGAAATTTGATGTTTTGGGGAGTGACTTGTAAAAAAATAAACTGCATTTGATTGCATCACATTTAATTATATAGTGTTAAATTTCATATTTTAAGCTTACCCCATAGTTTCCTATCTTTCATGAAATGTTTAGATATAATAAATTAACACTTTGGGTTTTACAATAGTTTAAATTACTGTAAGTACTTGGAGATTTTCTGTTTGAGAGGCATGAACATTTAAAAAATTTGTGTTTTGTTTGTATGATATTATAAGTTTATATTGTATATTTCACTGTATTTTTTTATAATAAAAGAAGTGTGAATTTTTATTGAAATGTTTAAATTTTTAATTAATTATGGTGTGAGTTTTGTATGCCATTTTATATGTGTTTTGAATTAATTTGAATACATGTGTGTACAATTTGTGTAGTTTAAAATAATTTAAATGCATTGAAATTTGATGTGTAGGGGAGTGACGTGTAAAAAAGATTAAAATGTATTTGATTGTGAGACATTTAATTCTATAATTTTAAATTGCATATTCAAGGATGATTTCCCCAATGCTTTCCCACTTTTCATGAAATGTTTAGATATAATAAATATATAATTTGATTCTTTTAATTAAAATTATTTGTTTATAGATATTAAGGACCATTGTTTTATCCCCTCATGGAGGTGGATATCAAGAGTACCCATAAGGTTGGGAGGCTTTCTCACCACCCCATTGCTTCATATTTCAATTCAAGAGGGTTGGTTGGGTGGCCAACCAACCCTATTCACCAAACTTGTGAGCATTTCTTATTAAGCTTAAGAGTATGGCAAGTCTTCACTCTTGTCTCTATCAACTGATTTTATGATGTGCTACATAGTTCCCTCCTAGTAGGTGGTATTATTTGTGGGGACTTTCAACATGCCCAACAAATTTCATGTGGCCACTAGGAATTTCTTTTTCCATTTTTCACCTTTTGCCAATGGTTTGGTTTTGTTTATGCTTTGAACTAGTCTATGTATTAGTAGTTTGGGGCTAGAGATGGCCAATTAATGGGTAACTTTGACTCTGTCAATGAGAGTTGAAACTTGAAATCGTGGCTTCTTCTAGAGTTGGTGATTGTTGTTGAAGTTTTCCGCTCCCTCTCTTCAAGTTTGGAGTTAGTGCATTTAACGATCCTTTTGGTGCTCACATTTCTATTGGTCTTGATTTTATTGGATTTAGTGGAGTGTGTAGCACAATGTTTAGGAGTAGTTGGGGTTACCCACTAGCGCTTGTTGGAAATTGCTTGAAGCTTTATCCTACCCAAGGTTTTCCATCTAATCCTTGTTATTATGTTCTAATGTGATCTGCATTTTTTTCCTTCTGTTGGTAATAACAAGGACAACTACCATAGAATTTTCCCACCAGGTTCCCAATGGAGGAAAGCTATGCGTGACTCCAAAAATCCAAGGGAGGGTTCAATAGTCTTATCAAAACTCGGGTGGTATAAATTTATTTCGTAACCGGATCGAAAGGGGAACATGAGCGCTGCATGGAGAGGCTAGTGCTCCCCCAAAACCATCACCCAACTTCGCATGTAGCCTTCTTCTCTCCAATCACAGTGAAGAAACCTCGTTCCATAGGGTAAATATTCAACGCTTCCCTCGAAAGGGGCTTCCATGTCTTAGAGATACATTTAAGCAGATCCACAAGCCATGCCGATAACCCATAAAACATGCAAACCAAACCATTACTTGAAAAATATTTTTCAGAGTCTAAAGCTTCCTCATCTAGAAGAATGTAGAGAGAAAAATTATCTTGCACCACTGGAGGACCACAACTAGACTTCAACATAGAATTGTATGAAAATGAAGAAGAAATAGCCTTATTGCAAGTTGTAACTGCAAAAGAAAAATATTTATTTGCCAAATCACGAGGATTCACCATTGAACTATGTGCAGAAAATCCATGCAAATAGAGCAAAGATTGGGCGGCTAGGCTTTTGGGGGAAACCCTAGGCACCACAAGGTATTCGAGAGCTCTTTCCATTTCGAAAGATATATGAATATTATTATAGCCAATATGTTCCCTTCCCTCATTAAATTGATTTTTTAATATATTATAATGGTGATTTTTTTTTTATATTTTATTCTTTGGTGATAAGATTCAAAAATAGTTATTTTATTTTGTTTGTGTGATTTTATATTATATAAAATATATATCAATAAATATAGAGCTCACTTTCTTTGACTTATGTTTTGAGCAACTTCCCTCAACAAGGATTGGAATTTAATGGGCAAAATGTGAGTCACAAGGCATTTTGCTCGTATTTGACGTTCAAACATTTTGCCTAAGTGTTTTTCCTCATGTGTTATAAACTTCACAAAACACATTTTTGATGGTTTATTATTTTCCTAAAACGTTATTAGTAGTCCATACAAATCTGTGTTCAACTTTGGTTGGTGCTTGTCACGGTGTCAGCTGTAAAAACCATTTAACAGTTTGGGCTTACGAAGAATGGAAAAATCAATGTTAGGAACTCTTGATGCAATGTAAGTCATGGCTCCATTGGTCATGTAATTTATTGCTTGCAAAGCGATTTTGACGATCGTGTCGAAGGGTATTTCACATACATTTATTCACGGAGCATGGATTAAGATTGTAAAGATTAGGCAAGCATTAATGTTGCCTATATGCGTGCCTATCTCGTGACTGTGATTGAGAATGATATGGAGAGGGATTGCTACATGTTAGTATGGACTATTAGGCTTTGGATAAGGGCTCTCCTCTTTTTTGCATAATATGTGTATATTGTAATTCCACACTATAGTTACCTATGAAATCTAATCTGTGAAAAGGAGTGGAGGAGGCGTAAGGTCATGGTGGAATTGGTCATTGACATCTCTTAAAAGCATCAAAATCTATGTTTGATATGCATATTGACACATTGCGAATTCTACGTATACAACTTTTAGCTCAGAAACTTACGTAGATTCATGTCAACCTCGGGTTTAAATAGGTATTTTTCAATGTGAGATTGTGAGACTTCATGTCTCATGTATTCATATGACATGTATTGTTTTGCGGGGCTTACTGAAAGTTGATGATTGAAAATTTCTTTTAGCTTCAGAAATTGATGGGGTTACAACAAGGTTTGATCGATTGAAACCTTTTATTTATTTGAATGGTGCCACCTTCACAACCATTTGAAATATCAAAATGCTTCTTGTGTTCGTTTTCATAATATATATATATAAAGGGGTAAGATTGTTGAGCTAGTTGTAGAGGCTAGCAATAGAAGTGCATATTTCTATGATGCAAGCACCAATTTTTGATATGAGAGATGGTGTCCACATCCTTTGCAAGCAAAACCCTAAATGAAACTTCTAAAATATGATACCTTAACAAGTAAGACTATTTTTACTCGATAATCCTCGGTTTTCAAATGGAATTGTGCTTTTATTAAAAGAAGATTACATGCTCATATGTGAGACACAGAAGAGAGGAGACGGTTTATGTATTGTGTATATTAGCTTACAATTGATTCATCGTACACCGTATATGATTAGAATAGACATTATAAAAACTATATATTATTCTCTCGCTTCTCAATTGTGTGTGTGTGTGTGTATAATTTATATCGTTTTGGGTTCGAAGAAGTAATTGGAGAAAACAATGCTTGGGTTGAGATGCCTAAATCATTGAGAGGAGAAGCCTAGAAGCATGTAAATCTTCATAGAGATTTTTCTTTTAGGTCCTCCCAACATAAATTAATTATGAGGACGTTTAAAAATTAATTAAGAATCTCAATCCATATATCCTATGCCGAAGCGATTCACTGAAGGAGAACCCAAACCTTTCCCATGGAAAAGAAAACTCAATTTTCCACATATTTTAATCGAATTAATTGATTATATGTGTAGGGCTATAATCATGTAAATAAGGAAATTAAAATGACCATACTAATTCTATTTTGCATGATTCTCTTTTCGCAATTCTCGTTCAAATGTAGAATGACTAAGAAAACTTAATTGAGTTCAAAATTATATGTTGTAAAGCTCCTCAAACATATGTGTTGATCTTTTTTGCTAGAAGAGTTGAACTTAAACTACTCTTCCCTTATAAACAAGTATGCAACCATTAGCCCTAATAACTCCAAAGGCCCATAATGTCATGATTTTTATAATACCTATAGATCCTAATACCATTAACTAATGATCTTATTGAACACAATGTTGCTAAAGTAATGGTTTCTAATGGTGGACTTCATGGTGAATGGTTGTATACTTGTATATAAGGTGGCATATTTTAGTCTAAAATCAGCCATTATCATTCTTTACCTAAGCCAACCCACAACAAATCACTTTAGGTTGTGTATTTGCTTTACTTCTCCTCTCCTCTATGTCAAGATGGTCTTTAATTTAAAATCAATTAGTCATTCTTATGATTTGTTTTAAGTTTAAAATGATAACAAGAGTGAAAAAGTAGGGCCCATTGCATTGTCTTTTCTATGAGAGTGTGTCTATAATGTTTTTGAACAAAACTTATAATCAAGTACTTCTAATATTTACAATTAATTTTAATTTGATTATTAACTTCGTTACTAGAGGAAATGATATAAATATAGATTTTAAAATAGAAAATATGTTATAATTATTAATTATAATGAAACAATAAGAATATAAGAAAAATGTTTTAAGAAAAAAATTGTTGGTGAAGGGTTAATTTGTTTACCAAAGTACCACTTTTGAGTGCAAAATTTTAAACATAGGGTTGTTTCTCATTTAAAAAAATAAATTAAATTCAAACCCTTCCTTCCACTACTCTTCATGTAGCCCAACCCAAATATTCACCATGAAAAAAACCATAAATTTTGACTCGTAAAGAGGAATCCAAATTCAAACCCTCCCTTCCACTAGCGCAACCCAAATATTTACCATGAAACAAACGAGAACTCTCCCAAAAACCAATTACAGTAGTGTTGGAGGTCTCCTGAAATCTCACATAATAAAATCCATTTGTCATGATGCAAAGACGTGTGGCAAAGGATGGCCACCAAGCCATCTCTCTTAATTGTGTGGATCGCCCATCCCATACTCATTTCTTTCGTCCATCAACACCTCGATTGGGATTAAAATTCTTTGCAATAAGAAAAATTGATATTTTAGTTATTCATGTGTTTTTGAATTCTTTACATTTATATATAAAACACAGACACACATGATTTTTATATACATTTTTCATCATAATGTAATGTTGTAATTTAAGATTAATTGAAATTTTTAACTTGTAACTTTTCATAATATATTTAAATATAATATCTACAAAATTGTAAACTTTGTTTTAATTTGATCGATATTATAGCAATATATTATACACAA
>APFE030654882.1:2225-30454 GCA_000404065.3 Pinus taeda
ACAATATAACCCAACCGACCTAACAATAATAATATAAAGCCACAAAAATAACAATAGAGGGATTCTATGGGGCACATTGATAACAAAATGGGGACAATAGGGGCACAACAATATTAATAAGGGGTATAACTACAATAGTAATGGGGTAATCACTAGTATTATAGGGATCCAACACCTACCATTGGTCGCCCCCCTAAATAATCTCTTCCATCCATCTCTTCCAACAAGAAAGGATTCTTTCCTCTAAATGCAGAAATTTTGTATGGTCCCTTCCATAAGTTCTTAATCTTACCATGTTTTCCTTTGTCTTCATTTCTAGCATCCCACCGAAGGACTACATCTCCCAAATTGAAATGTCCTCCTTGGTTTTGCGATCATAATTTATTTATTTATATATATATATTATATATATATATATATATATATAATATAGTATATATATATATTATATAAATATATTATATATATATATATATTTTTTTTTTTTCTTGGAGTTTGGATGTGTTTTGAAAAATTTCCACTCTTGTCTACTATAAATGAATCATCTGGTTTATTCTCCTTTATATGTCATTAGTTTCACTATCCAATTCTTGTAGGATTTTCATTGCTGGGACAACAAGAGATGAAGGAAATACTGTGTCAACTCCATATGCCAGCTGGAAGGGAGACATACCTATTGACTTTTTGGTGCTGACCCTGTCTATGCATAAAGAATTGATGAGTTTTTTATGCCAATTCTTCTTGTTTGCCTCCAGGACCTTCTTGATGATGTTGATCAAAGATTTGTTGAAAGATTAAGCTAGGCCATTCCCTTGTGGATGATATGCAATGGAATGTCCTAGCACAATATGATATTAGGCACATAAATCCACCATTCTTTTTGTTTTGAAAGCAACAACATTGTCTGTTATTATTTTCTGTGGGCAACCAAATCTAGACAAGATATTAGACTCCAGAAATTGAATGATGATAGAATCAGTAGCTTTCCTGGTTGGGATAGCTTCAATCCACTTTGTAAAGTAGTTGGTGGTTGTTAATATCCATTTGTGTTGTGCTGAAGATGATGGATGGATTTTGCCAATGAAATCAAGGCCCCACTGCTGGAAAGGAGATGAAATCAAAATTGGTTGTAGTGGTAATGGCAGAAGTTTCCTCTTTCCTTGAAAAATATGACACTCATGTCAACTCATGACTGTTTTGTATGTATCAGAAAAGAGGGTGGGCTAATAGAAACTAGCCCTTAAGATCTTGTTTGTTGTAGTTTTCCAAAAATGATGACCTCCATAATCTCCCTTATGAAAATCCTTCATTACATATTTAGCTTCATTCTCTATTAAACAATTCAACAACACACCTCTAGGATCTTTCCAAAATAAAACACCATCCAGAATACAATATTTTGAAGCTTTGAGTTTCAGTGATCTAACTTTACCTTTGGGAAATTCCGGAGGAGGATTCAAGTGCTGCAAGACATAGACAATGTCGGCATACCAAGGAGAAGACATGAACATATCAAACACTTGCATGAAAGGGTCCTTTTCCTCTGATTCTTCTGATAGTGCAGCCATCAAATTAATATCCAGTGCATGTAGATTTGATTCTTCCATAAGCTTGGCTAACCCTTATCCTTTGATGAGCTTTGTAGGTTTGATCTCCAGGTCATATTCTAACATTGCTACAATCCATTTTCCTCTTCTGCCTTCTGGATTTGTTTGTACAATAATTTCTTTTACCACTACAGTATGGACATAAGCAATAATATGTGAATGTAGAATATAAACTCTGAAATCTTTGAGGGATTTTACCAATGCTAATGCATGTTTTTGAATAATATTGTATCTCAATGCTACATCTCTTATAGTGTGACTGAAGAATGTTATAGGCTGCTCATTTTTTTGATCTTTTTTCTGCATTAGGGCTGCTGCTAATGTGTGCTCAGAAGCAAAAGAAAAAATGATGAAATCTGAGGTATAATCTGGGCTAATTAGAATAGGAGCAGTAAATAATGCAAACTTTACCACATGAAATGATTTCTTAGCCTCTAAATTCCACTTTACCTCACTGTCCTTCTTCAACATATTTGTCATTTCTTTCAAGTGTTCAGCTAGATTAGGAATAAATCTCCTCAAAAAATTAATTTTCCCATTGAAGGACTGAATCTCTTTCTTGTTCCTAGGGAAGTCTAGTTGTTGAATAACCTCCACTCTGGTAGGATCAATGCGGATGACATATTTAGAGATGATGTGTCCTAGTATCTTACCTTCTTCCATGGCGAACAAGCTCTTCTTTGGGTTAAGTGAGATGCCAAATTTTCTGCATTTATGAAAAACAATCCTCAAGTGATGCAAAAGATCTTCATCAGATTTTGAAAATACTGTCAGATCATCAAGATAAATAACCAGAAATATATCTTTTTCATTTGCAAATGCTATATCCATAGCACGCTGAAAGGTAGCTCCTGCATTCTTCAGCCCAAAAGGCATCTTGGCATACATGAATGTACCCCATGGCATTGTGAAGGTTGTCTTGAGCTGATCGTCTTTGTGTACCAGAATTTGATTGTACCCAGAGTATCCATCAAGAAATGACATTCTAGAGGATCCAACCACCTTCTGAAGTATGTGGTTAATCTTAGGCAGGGGATAGTTGTCTTTCAGGGACACCTTATTGATATTTATGGAATCAATGCATAGACGAATTTCCTCGATCTTTTTTCTCACAGGTACTAGATTAGACATCCATTCAAAAAAATGAATGGAAACAATTATTCTAGACATATAAAGTCTATTTACCTCTTTTTCAATTGATAGTAGCAACTTGGGGTTGATTCTTCTCAATTTCTGGCGAAATAGCTTATGATCTGGCTTTATAGGAACAATGTGCTGAATGATACTCTAATCATAAATTTTCAGATCTGATTAATCCCAAGCAAATGCATCAGCAAACTCCTTCATTAAAGACATGTACTTACCTTTTGTTTCAGGAGATAGAGACTTTGATAGTTTGACCAATTTAGGATTCTTAGCTGTGCAAATGTTAACATCTTCTGCTCCTTTTACAGTAGGAACCATGGTCGGCTTCTTGGTGATGTCATCCTTATCAAATAACTCTTCCAAAGGCACCAAGCCTCTTGGAATTTTGTTTTCCTTGAGCTGTAATACTTTCATGTCAACTGAATGAATGTGGGAATCATCAAAATCATATACATCATCAATGTGAGAATTCTGAAACTCTCCTTCCAACTGCAGAAAAATATTGATTTGCTTATCATCACAAAATAATTGTCAAAAACTCATGTTATTTGGGACAACTGGGCGATGCTTAACATGGATGGAGTATTTATGATTAGAATGAAAAGGAATTTTCACCATACTGGCTGTAGTAGCAAGTGAATAGGCTATGAGATTTTGAGTTCTAGGAATAAGAGATAATGTATATTTTGGAAAAGTTTTGAGAATATCAAGTACAACATTGCGATAATCTCTTATTATTGGGTGTTTGGCCTGGTATTCCCCTTTAACTTGCTTGATCACTAACTTAGAGTCGCCATAAATAGAAATCTTTTTTGCTTCCAACTTCTTCAAAATTTTGAGGCCAACAATCAATGCCTTTTATTCTACCTCATTATTCGAACATTCAAATGCTAGCTTGTAAGAACTCATTCTCACATTTGGAGGGATTTTGTTTGGCTGATGTAATGGCCCAAGTATCCAAACAACAATTCCTGATCCTTCTCTTCCTGATGCACCATCAAACTCCATGGTCCAAAGACCATTTTCTTCTTCTGGAAAAAGAATTTTTGAAATCTGAATTTCTTGATTTTTAGGATCTTGAATGGCTAGCTCAGAACTTTTTGTTTTCTGCACTATTCTTTGAATCTCCTCAATAGGATTTGCAGGCTGTCTAGGTTTCTTAATGACCTCTCTACTTTTTGCGGTGATATTTTTATGTATGCTACCCATTAGGTTAGGAACTTCTGAAATTTCTACTAACTGAATTTCTTCATCAACAAAATCCATATCACTAAAAAGAATGAAAGAGTCAAGATCAGTGTGAACAACATGTATAGGATGACTAACTGGCTTGTCTTTATTGCTGATCATAAATTTCATCTTCTTTTCTCTATATAGTTTCTGGAGCTATTCAAAAACAGGGATAGTGGCATATGAAAAGTCAAGCTGTAGAGTGCCCTTTAATTTTTCTCCCCAAGATCTTGAAAGTAACATGCGAAACCTAGGGGGAATATCAGCCACTACAACATCTATAAGTACAATTTTGGCTGGAATTTGATCTAAGGACACTACCAAGTCCTTAATAAGGCCAAGGCATTTCACTCTTCCAGAATCAAAAGAATAAAGATCATGGTAAGGTCGGGTGATGCTCAGTCCTAGTTTATCCATGATGGCTTTAGGCATCAAATTATGAGAGGCACCAAAATCTAGCATAGCATTATGATGGATAAGGTACTGAAGTTTAAGACTCAAATAAAAAGGAGGAATTTCACTATATTTAAGAGCAACTTCTAAGGCTAGACCAAAAAGGATGGTTGGCTCATCATTAGCTACATTGACTGTATTAGACATCTGATCAACCCTAAGCATTTTTGCAATTTGAAATTTTTATTTGTCATTCCTTACCAATTCAGTGAGGGGAATGACTATCTTTAATTTATAAATTTCATTTTACAAACTAAAAAGATTAGATTGCTTATCTACCTCTTTTGAAGCTATGTCCTTCCTTTCTATTTGGCCTTTAGCTTGAGTTTCCTTCTTTTGACTTTCAGTTTGCATTTCTTTGTTTTTCCTCACATTGTTAGTGGAAGCTTCATTAGTTCTATCCTGATTCTGTGTGACAATAGCTTTGTATTTATACTGGCCTATAGTAGGGGATTCTTTGCTTTGTGCATCCTTTTGCAAATTGTCTTTTCTGAATTATAGTAACAGGCACATTTCTGTTTCTCAAATTGTACTGCTTTTGGAGATGACCGAGGTGTTTCCCGGGAAAACTAGTGTCTATTCAGAGTTGCTAGTCCCACTAAGATGGGTAGCTATCCTAGAAACAAAAAATTCAAAGTTACTTGTGTTTTTCTTTATGAGAGATAAATGAGAGAGAAGCACAGAGTACCAACCTCAGTGTTTCGCTTGGCTCCTTGCTTGTTTCCTCTCTCCTTTGATAGAGCTTTTCACCACTCCTTTCTCACTTGTCCCGCTTCAAAAAACACCTGTAGAGTCAAAGCAAAAAAATACCATCGAAGCATAAAGATCTATAACCATAAATAATATAGGATCAGATGTACATTAACCATACAAATGCATACACAAATACAAGATTCAGAGATATACAAGTATATGGAGGAAAACTCAAATATCTTTATTGATAGAAGTAGTAGAAGAGAGGATTACAACCCAGTTGTATGATCCAGTGCCATCCTCCCAGCATGGAAGCCCTCTTCACCTCATGAAAATACTAGATCACCCAACAATACAATGTCCCATAGAGAAACCAACAACATTTCCTTACAAAATACAAAATTCTAGCCTTCGGATCTCTAGGATGAGGGATCCATATATAAATATTTCAGGGGGGTGAGACAGATTCTGGGATTTTGATTAGTGTCATTTCTCTGATAGTTCTTGGTTCCACTTGGAGATTTCATGATCTCTTACTCATCCTTGGGTGAATTTAGAGAGGCAAGTATCATATGAGAAGTTTCTAGAAGATTCTCTGGTTTTCCACCCAGCAAGCTCCCTTTGCCATTTGTTTGCTCTCACTCATCGCACCCTACAGAAGGGCTTTTTAGTATGCATCACACCCTCTATGTGTAGCAAGTGAGATGCATCGCACCCTTAGCATGGAGCAGTCTGTATGGTCTAGTGTTGACTAGTTTTGAGCAGTTTTTCAGGGAGAACTTCTGGGAAATGATGTAATCAGTTGACCTTGATCCTTTAGGGTATGAAATAACACTTTTAGGGGTTTATAAGCCCTTGGTTTATGGAAATATGTGATTGGGGTTGCAGTGCCCAAATATGTCTATAACAGTTGCCCCCTAAAGCATGAGGTTGTAAATCTTCCGATGTCGGGTGAAATGCTTTATCATGAGGATCTGAGGTTTTTCGAATTGGAAGGTGACGTGTAATAAGATACAATACAATAAATTATCTTTATAATATTTTCATGATATAGCTGAGGTGGGAATTCTCATGCTCAGCTTTATAAAGTCATTTCATGTACATAGGACAGACAATTGTCTGTGTCGCAGATTGATGATTCTGGCAGAGCCATCATCCTTTAGCTTGGATAATCGTCTATGCAGCTATAGAGTACATTTGATGTCTTTATTTTCCTGAATATATCGCAGCCCGGATGGATGAAATTATATCACGAGTCTTCAAACTCATTCAATCTTCGCCTGAAGTACAAGTTGATCCATGTGAAAAGATGTTCTGATGTCGAACATAGAAAGACATCGCCTGATTACTAGCCAATGATGTAACTTGTTAACGGGAGTAAGATGAATCACCGATAATGATAATGACCCTCAAGGTACTGCAGTACAATTCACATGGTGTGAATACATGAGTCGATGTCAAACACCACGCAAAATCTTTCAGTCGAAGGCCATTGATGTAAACCTGTTGCCATAAGTGAGAAACTTGCCATTGAGGCATGCAAGCTTCAAAGTATTGAAAGGGTTTTTCCTAAGTCAACTTCTTGGATAATGAGCTGATGCCGACAAGAAGTGACCCGTCGTAGGAGGGCCTTAATGAATCCCATATCTACAACACGAAACGGAGAAAATGATTTTGTGGAGGTGAAAATGATATGATGATACAAGGTTCAGGGTGACGGTCATGAAAGAATGGAGAGTGAAGGTATTGCAATGGATGAGGCGTTAGTTGGGTTGGAGAATTCTCTGAGTGAATTCTCTTGAACATATTGGCGACAGTGAAATGGATTGGTAACGTTATCCCCAAAAATGGATGGTACAGAGGACCAATGGTGATATGATCAGTGAATGGAATAACCCAACTCAACTCAATCATGGTGATGGAGTGAAAGTGTCATGTTCAAGGGTGACCTGCTACCAATGAAGTTCTTCAAGTTTTCTTCCCAAATTTTCCCCAGTCATTGCTGAGCAGTACCTCTTTATTTTTTTCAAGCTTGAGGAGGATAACATATGTTTGTTCTATAATTTGCCCTTCGAGAAAATCTGTCGCTATGTTTTAGCGAGCCTAGTGATAGTGAAACTCGCTCTTGTCCATATGGACAAGTTTGTCGCTATTGTTTTAACGAGTTTAACGACAAATATAACTCGGTCCTTTTTAGTTTTAGAGAGTCTGAAAAGAGATGGAAAGGAAACTCCAGTAGTCCTTCTTCGTAGTATAATCCCTTAAGTCTGAAAAAGTATAAAATAATACGAAAGGGATGACTTTTCCGATCACTTTAGCAAGCCAAAGAAGACAAGCGCTCGATCTTTTTGTGTAATGATCCCTTAGGTCCAAAAGGATTAAAATATAGAGGAGGTATGGCACTTCCAATCACTTTAACGAGTTGGAGAGGCCAATTGCTCGACAATATTTTTATATTTTATGAGTCTAAAAAGAGCTTAAAAGAGATTCATTTTTGAGGAACGAGTGATGTTTTCGGGTAGCAGCTGGTTCTTGGTAAGTTTGGAACTTTTCAATCACTGCAGTGTAAAGAAGGTGGCTAACAAAATCACTCATCGCAGTTGTTCCTCAAAAGGGTAAACAATCAAGTGGAGGCGTATGATTGGCTAAAAAGTGGAGGTGATGGTAAGAACACGACCAAGGCTCAAAAGCTAATAGCAATACGATCACAAAGGTTCATTACCAAAGGTGGGTTCATTTTTTAACGAGCTTGAACTCTAGGGGAACATATGCTCATTGCTAGGTTTACTTTTTAACGAGCTTGAGCTTCGCGCAAACTTGCTCGTTCTAGTCATATAATAAGGATGTTTCTCATTGGTAGGTTCATTTTTTAGGGAGCTTGCCCCATGCGAAACTTTGCTTCAGAGCCTTTTGTATGCAAGCTAGGAATGACCAACTACTGTCCTAAGGGTTAATGAGCTACTGAGGTTAGGTAGGATAGATTTGTAGAAACATTTCCTTTACTTTGTCGGTGTCATTTGGCCCTGGCAAAGGTGAATGGTTAACCAGACCAATCACCTAACTTAAGCAGTTGAATTTAGTAAAAACTACGGGGTTAGAGTTACGTTGGTCACTTTTCACTTGTGTAAAAAAGGTTTGCATGCCCCTAGGTATAAAGAAAAGTAGAGTTTCCAGGTTACCATATGGAAGTCCTTGCATTAGCAAAATTGTTTCATCCACGTAGTAGCCAAAACACTTCCTTGGCTTTGTCCATCAAAATAGACAAAGGTTAATGGTGTGAGCTTCCAATCACATAACCTTTGACAAGGAAATCCTATTTCAGACTGATCCCATTTTCCTAAACGAATGGGTGTGTCAGATTGGTCATATATCCTACGAGGAAACATATCTTATATTTGGGGTTTTCTTACCGAAGCAGGCCAAGGCGCGTGCTCCCTGGGTTTAGTCACATTCACTAAATCACTCGTGATCATCAAGTTGATGGGCTGGAGGTTGATGAGACATTCCTTGTGAAAAAAGACTAGTTAGGGATGGTATTTGACTAGTAGCCGTGTTTGAACTGAGGAATGAAAGCTAGTCAATGAGCTGGACCATTCTGCGTTCATACAGAAAACAGATCACTCGAAAGAGTGAGGAAACAATAGCTCCCATGCTATAAATGTAGTCACGCCCGAGGAGTAGATTGTAATCTAGAGGCCCTTGGACTACCATCACGTTTAGATGAATGGTTTTCCTTCTCAAAGTTATAGGCAAATTTGGAAGGATCCCTAACGGTCGACTGGTTCCTTTATCGAAGCTTGACAAATTTTGAATCTCAAACAGAAGCGATGGCGAACCAAGTGCTTTCCAAGCAGTTGAGGAAAGGATACTCATGAAAGCCCCTTCATCTATGATAGTGACAACCATGATCATTCTGTAAGCTTGTACTATGATCCAGAATAGCACATTAGATGGTAGGCAGGGTCTCGCTAGTAGATTCCAATCAAAGGAAACGACTAGATTGCTTGGAGAAGGGACCAAATAAATGGCTGCATGAATCTCTTGAAATGAGGAACTTCCTTTTGTAGTAAAGGAATGGGTAGATTTTCACCATGTTCATCGGATTCTGTGTTAACAAAAAATTTGAACGGTGTCGTTCTCATTCTCTTTGGTGACTGTATCATTTGAAGGTGGACCTTCTGAAGACAAGATTGGGTCGACTACCGTCTCGACCTATTGAATTTGGTCTGGTGTGGACTCAGAGGGTTTATCTTTAATGATAGACGTTTCGACTGACAATAGAGGTGTGTCAGTCAGATTTTTAACTAGTGATGGACTTGGCAAGAGTTTCTTGTATCCAGGTGGAAGTTGCTGCGGTGAAGCAAGATGGTTATCCAAGACTCTTTTAGCTTCATACAGGAAAGGACAACGGTGGAGGGCATGATTGCCTTCACACAACCTACAAGAAAATTTAGATCTTCCTTTTTGTCCATTGACTTCATTTTCACTAGTTGACGGTGTACTCTCAACATGATCAACAGAGGTTGATGACAACGGATTGTGCAAGCGGGGAGACCAGTCTCTCAAGATCTGCAGGATGCAAGGACAATCTCGATGATAGTGGTCTCCCTTGCAAATAACACATGAAGATTTAGGTTTGGATGGTGTAGTGTGTGGATTTTCGCCAAATGATGCATGGTTTCCCCCTTTCACCGTTGGCTTCTTCTTCTTCTTCTCCTTCCCTTTATTCTTCTCTCGGTTACTTGGTTTTTAGTGTTACTAGGTTCACCAAGCAAAGAGGAAGAAGGAGAGGTAGAAACAAATGAAGTAGAAGGTGGGGGAGAAACTTCAATATCATCTGGTTGTTGATTTGATTGCTCAGGAATTACGGTGTTTTGAACGATAGAGGTCAAGAAAAGCCATATTGGTAGGACAATTGTCAATCCTGGAAGGGACAATGTAGCCATATAATGGGCACTAATACCTCCCTAAGAAGAGAAAGGACTAGATTCCCCCCAAGGGGAAATACTTGATTGGTGGACCCCATTTCCTCAACCTAAGACCAACGAGGGAACAATGATGTTATTCTGATTAAAATAAATTTTATGACGCTTTGACACAACTTGCTTTTTCAATTTTTAAGAGTTGAGAAAAAGCTAAAGATGACTCTAGTTGCCTTAGATTTTTAATGAGCCTGAAGTGACAAGTGCTCAGATGGACCTTTTCTTTTAAGGAGCCTGAAAAGGAACGAAAGTGACTACTCTGGAAATATAGACAGAGGGATTACCAAACCAATCGCAAAACTACAATATACTTTTACGTACGATAGTCAATCTTCCCGAATGCTGTGTTCAGTGCATTGCGATCGATAGGGCGACAGACACAGCTTCCTAAGGATAAAGGATATAGCCTATTGTGGTCTCCCAATATATACTCGACGGTACATGGGAGCACAAGTCCGTACTGGCACTTATCATATCAAATAGGAGGAATCACCCAACCTACGATGAAAGTGATATTTACTAGGCTTTACGACGCTGGAATAAGTCTCTAGCCTAGACTTCTAGATGTTGTGTGTTAGGTTCCAAAGCGTTTTGATGTTCATTGAGGTTTATTTTATAGTTGATCTTTCTTAAGAAGTTTTCCTTTCAAGGTTCACTTCGTGATGTAGATGTACAATTCCTAAATATGCAATCTAAGATGACAAACAATCATTTATTTTCTTTTAGCAATGAAAATCCTAGCTACTAGGGAAAAAAGAGTAAAATTCTTTCAACATAGAGCAGAGAGCACACACTAAATGCACTTTTCCTAATTCAATTTCCACATGTAGTTTAAACGCAAATGCACATGCATGTATTTGTTTTTCCACTTTCTTAATGTGAGAATGACAAAAAGAAAACTAAGTACAGATCTGAACTACTTTTTTTTAAAGCGACACTTTAGCAATTTCTTTTCAAAAG
Source organism: Pinus taeda (assembly GCA_000404065.3). NCBI lineage: Eukaryota > Viridiplantae > Streptophyta > Pinopsida > Pinales > Pinaceae > Pinus > Pinus taeda. Next base: position 13,297 of record APFE030654882.1, read on the forward strand.
CGAAATGAAGACTAGGACGACACTTTCAATTTCAAATGGAAAACTGTTTACGAAACTTCAAAGAATAGACAATTTAAATCAAAAAACAATGGCAAAATTGTAATCGACTATCTAAAAGAGGAAGAGTTTACGACACTCTTTTTCTTGACCGAAAACGACAGTTGCAACACTTTCAAATCAAAAGACGACAGTTCGATTAAGCTACTTCTTGCAAAGGAGGACTGTAAATGATGAAAAATACATAAAAAAACATTTACAATTCCTTATCAATGGAGGCTGAATAATGTAAAGGAAGAAGGTTTCAATAGTGATATACTGATCATAGAAAGCAAAACTCCTGAACAGAGCTGAAAACAATGAAGAAGAAACCAAAATCTGGAGGCAGAAATAGTGTTATTCAATCATCGCACCCGTCCTTAAGGGAAAGAGGGATGCATCTCACCTATAGCACACGGGAGGTGCGATGCATCCAGACTACCAATGAGAGACAGTGTGGTCCAGGGACGAGATTGAGCTCAGTTTTCACTCACAGCTTGCAGCTAAGTTCAGGGGTTTAGGCTGAGCTTATGATAGGAAGTAAATAAAAAGTATAGGGCCTGATCTAATGAGGTTATTGAGCTACCACCAGGGCTATTAGGATGTTTGCAAGTCAAAAGTTCAGTTCATAAACCAACCCCGAGATTGAATGAAGCAACATTGATCTACTTTGCAGTTGCATGGCAAAAGCAGTTCGAAGGCTAGCTGGCTTAACTTCAGGCTCCATTTGTAGTTTATAAAGCAAACAACAAGGACAAACAAACAAACTATTCGCTCCCCAGTGGAATCAAAATTTTGTTTCCGGGAAAACTAGTGCCTATTCAGAGCTGCTAGTCCCACTAAGACAGGTAGCTATCTTAGAAACAAACAATTCAAAGTTACTTGTGTTTTCATTTATGAGAGATAGATGAGAGAGAATTAGAGAGTACCAACCTTAGTATTTCACTTGGCTCCTTGCTTGTTTCCTCTCTCCTTTGATAGAGCTTTTCGCCACTCCTTTCTCACTTGTCCCGCTTCAAAGAACACTTGTAGAGTCAAAGAAACAAAATACCATCAAAGCATAGAGATCTATAACCATAAACAATATAGGATCAGATGTACATTAACCATACAAATGCAAACACAAATACAAGATTCAAAGATATACAAGTATATGGAGGAAAACTCAAATAGCTTTATTGATAGAAGTAGTAGAAGAGAGGATTACAACTCAGTTGTTTGATCCAACACCATCCTCCTAGCATGAAAGCCCTCTTCACCTCATGAAAAGACTAGATCACCCAATAATACAATGTCCCACAGAGAAACCAACAACATTTCCTTACAAAATACAAAATTCCATCATTCGGATCTCTAGGATGAAGGATCCATATATAGATATTTGCAGGGGGATGATTCAGCTTCTGGTATTTTGATTAGTGTCATTTCTCTAATAGTTCTTGGTTCCACTTGGAGATTTCATGATATCTTACTCATCCTTGGGTGAATTCACAGAGGCAAGTATCATATGAGCAGTTTCTAGAAGATTCTCTCGGTTTCCACCCAGCAAACTGCCTCTGCCATTTTTCTTCTCTTGCTCATCGCACCCTATAGAAGGGCTTTTCAGTATGCATTGTACCCTCTATGTGTAGCAAGTGAGATGCATTGCACCCTTAGCATGGAGCAGTTTGTACAGTCCAGATTTGACCAGTTCTGAGCAGTTTTTCAGGGAGAACTTCTAGGCAATGATGTAATCAGTTGACCTTGATGCTTTAGGGTATGAAATAACTATTTTAGGGGATTAGAAGCGCTTAGTTTATGGGCATATGTGATTGGGGTTGTAGTGCCCAAATATGTCTATAACACGAGGGCATTCTGATATCCTCTTTGGTACTCTTTAGTCCTATCATCCCACAGATCTTCGCTTGCAAGCACAAATTGCTAGTCATCTGGTATAAAATAGCCTTCAGAAAACTGGTCTTCTTCAGTTATAAAAGCAGGCAGTTCATCTTCTTGAAAGAAGTGATTTGATTCTACCATCTCCTCTTCATCTTCTTCCTGGGTTTCAGTATAGTTTTTCTAAAATGGAGCTTCCAGTTGACCTTGAGGATCTTGATTTAGCTACTCTTTCTGTCGATTTATGAACTGATGTTGCTGCTGTCTACCAAAGTTAGGATTCCTCACTGATGGTTCAGCTTCTCAATCAGCTATGGATATTTTATCCATCATCCTTTCCATAGTTTTTCAGGCTATCAAGCTTTGCATCAGAAGATGATGCATGTTCTTCTCTGAAAACAACTCTCTTTTCCGTCCTCTTGGCTTTGATTTTGATTTCTTAATGAGAAAATTGGCTTCAACACTGATTGCATTCTGTTGCATCTCTTCAAGAGTACTTGGGTCTCTTTCTATGAGCTGATAGGCCATCTCTGGATCGAAAGCATCAGGATAATGAAGGAGAGCCAAACTAGGAGGAGGTTTCATATCATCAGGTATAGAATTGTACACTGTATTAAATATTGATGTGAATTCTTGAATTGTTTCATTGGGCTTCCTTTTCATTGAATTATATTCAGCCAATATCTGTAATGGATTTTTCTTCTCTTGCCAACGAGCTAGAAACAATTCAATCAATCTTTGAGAATTGTTAATGGAATTTGCAGCCAGACTTTGAAACCATTTCTTAACATCTTCTGAGAAACTCTGAGCGATAATCCTCATTTTGGCATTCTCCTCATCAATTTCTTCTAAATCAATGAAGTCTATTAACTTATCAACATGCTACTGAGCTGTAATTTCTGCACTTCCATCAAACAAAGGAAGTCTTTGACCATAGTTCTGAGGCAAATTAGTAAGTTGAGAAGGGAGTAAAAGAGGCACAAATCTTGCCATGACTGCTGGAGAAAGTGAAGGTGTTACAATGGGTTGTGTAAGTGAAGGTTGTGATGAGGATGATGGAACCACTAAAATGGGTTGTGGAGGCAAGGATGGAATGAATAGAGGAGGCAAGAAAGATGATGAAACTGAAGCTCTAGGAGATGTGGTAGATGAGCTTGGAGGTGTAAAAGAGGATGAAGTTGTGGCTAAGTATTCAAGTTGGTATTGAACAAAAGCTTTTTTAGTTGTGATTTGGAGTTAGTCAGCAAGGCTTTGAAGCTTATCAAAGTTTAACCATAGTTCATGGTCAGTCTTAGCAGACAAAGATTCTAAAGAAAGAGTGTGAGTTTCAACCTTTAAAGGTTATAGTGTTGTATCAGAGATCCAAGAGTCAGACTTAGACCTGGTAAGTGATAATTCTATTTGCTCTTCAAATGGAATTTGCTCAAAGGGGAATAGGTTTTTAGGCAGAGAAGTTGTTCTTTTAATTTTTTGAACTGCACTTTTAGTGATAGGTAGTCTAAGTTTTCTGAGTAGTCTTTCAAGGTCTTCAACAATAAAGGGTGTATTTGGGTCAATATTTGACCTGGTATGCCTTTTGGAAGCCAGAATGTATACACCCTAAACTGATGAGATTTATGAATTCAACTTATTTTCGAATACTGGAAACTCAGAGGTACAAAACCAGTTCTTGAAAGCTCTTAAGATTTTTCCCAGGGATAATTTAACAATCATTCCCCGGCAATGACACCAAAAATATTTACAATCTCCTAGGCTGAAAAGGAAATCGACAAGGGTAACCTCAAACCACTTCAGCTTAGTAGCTAGCCCTACTGAGCATGAGATGGATCTCTCTAAGTCTCTTATCAGTGATATGACTTTTAAGCAAATTAATTTTAGGTTAGGTATGTGTATTTGTTTATGAAAATTTGGTTTTTAAAGGGTTTGCTGAACTTAGGATTTGGAGCCACAAGTAGGTCTAGGCTATGGGAATATAGGAGCAAGCATAAGAAGGAGCTAAATGTCAGAAGCCATGGTGTCATTGGAGTATTTTTTCAGTGTATTATAGAGGATATAGAGTGGAAGAAACTAATGAGAATTAAAAAATGATTTCATTAGCTTAAAAAGACAAAACATATAATCATGAAAACCTAGATAACATAGCTTAATAAAACAAGAATTCTGAGTATTTTATCACAAGGTATTCATAAAGAGAAGAAATATAATGTATTAAATATGTTTAGACCATGATAAAACAAAAAGAGTGAAGCACAAACACCATGAACTCACTGGGCTAGAGTTCCTTGAAAATAGCTGCAACCTGTATCTGTATTAGCTGAAAGATGATTACACTTTGAGCGTTCCTTCAAAAAAAGTTCAACCCTATTATCTTGAGGTGAAATAGTACTTATAGAATCTCTTAGATCACTTTCCCACCTTCAGGAGTCGAATTCCTTGGTGGAGGAACTGACTCGAATATTCTCTCAACGAACATGTGAGAGTGAGAAGGTGTAACTCAAACACCTGATGAAGAGTTTGATTAGGAGTTTGATTCTTTTATGAGGCCTAATGAACATAAAAAAAAACCTATGATATGCATTTATTCATGCCTACATCACCTAGCCTCGTAACTTGTTCCATTACAAAGAGAATCTTTACTTTGACCAAGTCTGACTAAAAACTAGAAATTTTACACAGTGAAATTTTACATTTGAAAACACAGAAAATGCAGAAGTGGAGTGCCAAATTTGAACTGATTTTCAGGTGCCTTATAGGGGTCAAAATAAAAATCTTAGAGAATTATCAACTATCCCTTCAATTCTAGTTTCCATAATAGTTTGAATTTCTGAATTTGGAGCACGGGAAGACCTTCAAAAATCCATTCTCCCAAGGTAGCTCTAGAAGTGCAACGCCTGTCAAAAAGTGGTCCAGAATGCTAGTTTTTTGCCACTATTTTGCCTTTTTCTACCAAACTAAGCCACCTCTACAAAATCTAGGCAGATAAGGTTTTAAAGGATGCCAATACCTTTCCAAAAATATAAACTTTTATTCAAATGGATGCCTGTGGAAAGACCAAAAATACTCAAAAACCTCAAAATGTTCAGAATTGGCTCAAAATTGGAGGGAAGGTGTAAACATGAGTTTGTTAAAGCTTCATGGATGCTTCAGAAAACATCTCCAAGTTTCCCTCATCTTTTTGCTCTTTTTTGGTCTCCTTGAGATCGTTTTTGAGCTGTTTCACTTTGACATCGACGATCATGTTTTGAGCTTGATAACGATGTGCCATGTGTCTGAGTATTTGATTATCTCTATTTGCCTTCTCCAGGTGATTTTCCAAATGTTCATTCACCCTATTGAGCCAATATTCTTTATCTTGATGTATCTTAAGGGCAATCCTCTCTTCTAGGTCAAGGTCTTCATTGAGCAATATTTGTTTTTGTTCCTCTTGCAAAGCTTCCTTGAGACCTTTGGTTCTTGGTCTTTTCCTCTTTCCTATACCTTTTGATTCTTTAGGCTTGCTTGATTCTATGATCTCCTTACCTTTTCCAACATGTTGCAATAACCTGGCTTTTTCCTTTTCTAAGATCAACTCTTTTGCCTTGAGTTGATTGTTTTCTTGTTCAAGGAATGATATAATGAACTTGGCTATTCCCATGTTTATTTCCAGCTCCTTGATTTGGTAGTCCTTGTCCTTGATGGTCTGCTTCATGATTGAAATATCATCTTCTTCTTCTATATCGATGATCTCTAATTCATGCTCAATTGTCTTCTTACCCTTTGTTGTTGATGCTTGCGTTGCCGATGAAGAAGGCTTGGCCCCTTTCTCTTTGTGAGAAGAAAACACAAGCTTATGCCCTTTCTTATACACTTTGGTGACCTCTGGCCTAGGTAGCTGAATCTTCTTTGCTGGTTTTCTAGATGGTCCCATCTCTGTTTGTTGTTTTGGTGTGCTTGTGGACTGAGATGTTGCATTTTCCTCTTGCCATTTTAGAGCTGTTTCTAAGAAGGCTTCCCAAGCCCCTCTCTGCCAACTGATGAAGGACAATGGTTTTGATGAGATTATGATGGAACAGGCTTAGAGAGTGCTCTTTGTCCTTCAACTTTATCTTCTCAGAAATTTTTGAAATACTCCTAAACAAGTAATTGCACATGTTGAATGGCTTTTGAGATGTGACGTGCATTAAGAGGCAAATGTGATATGCACAAAACCTTGAGAATCTACCTTCACAGGTAAAGAACCTCATGATGGTATTCATTAAAGGAGCATACTTCTTAAGCAAATATCTGAAAGGTATAAGGTGAGTATGTGTGTCTCTATATGGAGTCTTTAAGAAGGGCTTATAGTTTTCAAGATCTAGACTCATTCCCTTGAACTAGTATTCACCATTATTTGGTAAACTAGTGGCTAGTGAGATGGAGGCCATTGAGAAGCTAAACTCAATACCAACAATGATATCAGTCCCCCCTTTCAAGTGTGTATCCAACGAATCTGTCTGCTGCTCATAAAACCCTGCTTCACTTACTCTTTTGCAAAATTCCAAACAGTGAATATCTTCAAAGCATTGTTTGATGAAAGGATAGGATTTGATCTGATTGCAATCTGATGGTTCATATCTGAGAATCCTCCTTCCTTTGTGTTGTCTCTTTCTCTCTAGTGAAGAATCAATCTCCATGATGACATAAAATCTTGTTCCTCAGCCTTAGAAAGCAATTTGACCAAGTTTGAAAGCAAGAATTTTGAAATTTGGGAGCATTTGGGTGATTTTTGGGCACTCTGTCGTGCGCACAACACAACTCTTCTACGCACAATGCCAAAGTGTAGCACAGTTCTCCTACACACAGTGCCTGCCTCAAAAGCACAACACAATGTATCTATACGCAACACCTTCAATTTTTGACCAAATTCTCCTAGGGAAATGTTTTTTTTTTCTTTTTTTAAGTGAGTGAGCTCGATGATGAAGAGTGAATGAGAGATGAATGAAAAGGTATTGAGTCATTTTGAGTTTATATAGGGGTAATTTATTCATTTTTTCAAAAAGAGAAAAAGAAACTAATCCTCTTTTGTGAACTGATTTCACTTTTCTGAAGGCAACTTTTACCTTGTCTTTGCAAATGTGATTTTTGCATCCCCTGAGTGCTGATGATTTCTTCATTTGAAACATTTGATGTAATGAAAATGTGGATGAATCATGTTTCAATTCTTGAACTCTTTACTTTGTCAAGTTTGACTTATTTCTGACCTTTTTTTATGGAAATGGTGGACCCTTATGACCTAATGGATAAATTAAGACCTAAAGGAATGATGATGATGATTTGACCAATTTTCATGGTATATGACAAGCAACCAGCATGAGTGAAATTTTCAGACAATGACTCTATCTTGGACTCACCATGCAATGACCAAATTTGCTGTGTAAACCTTGTAACAGAAAAATTTGACGATGAAAGCTTGAAAATGCCACGGTAAAAGTAATTTTTTGATCTAGGTGACAGACTCACAAGATTGACACTAACACTTGGGATGAAGACACCAGAGGAAGCTTTCTCCTGTAAGAGACCAGATGTGGGTCACTTTAGAATATTTGGCTCATCAATATATTGCCATGTGACAAAGGATGCATGGAAGAAGCTTGAGCCGACAACATAGTTGGGGATACTTGTGGGGTACGTTGATACACCTCACAACTATCAGGTGCACTTACCTACCAGTGGGAGAACAGTGGTTCGTAGAGATCTCAAGTTGGATGAGTATAAGGCCATGAAAGTTTCCCTTGAGAGGGAGCTCCAACTACAAGCTATAGAGGAACTGTTCGTTCCTAAGGAGGAGAAGCCTCAGACTGATGCATAGCAGCCACATGTAGAGGTTCCAGGAGTGGAGACATCCACTCAAGAAGAGTCTTCTAGAGATGGACAGAAGTGCACAAGAGAAGCTGACAGATTGTTGGAGTATGCAAGAGAGAATGTTGGAGCACCATCTTCTCAGCGTAGACAGAGGAGGTCACCTGAGAGGTACACTGGATACATGGCCCTTGCTGGGGAACGTGTTGAGACTAAGCCATCTTCCTTTGAGGAAGAAGTGCAACAACTGACTTGGGTTGATGCTATAGTGGAGGAGTATGACTCCATAGTTCGTAACAGTGTGATGTGGTTCCGAGACTGGAGAACAAGTCAGTTGTGAGTTCCCATTGGATTTACAAGGTAAAGCAAGCTTCTAATGGTAGTGTGGAGAAACATAAGGCAAGATTTGTTGCCCGTGGCTTTTCACAGGTCGAGGGGATTGACTATGATGAGACTTTTGCTCCTATCACAAGGTACTCATCTATCAGGTTGATGTTGGCACTATCAGCATAGATGGGTTGGAAGATCCATCAGATGGATGTGAAGACTGCATTACTCAATGGCGAGATTGAGGAAGAGGTGTACATAGAGAAGCCAGAAGGTTTTGAGACCTTCGATCATGAGTCACATGTGTGCCAACTCAAGAGAGTGTTGTACGGGCTGAAGCAAGCACCTCGTGCTTGGTACACTAGGATAGACAACTACTTCATCGGGTTGGGATTCACAAAGAGTGAAGCGGATGTGAACCTGTACAGCATCGTGGTGAAAGGTAAGTTTTTGATCATCGTAATTTATGTTGATGATCTCATATTGACTAGTGATGATCAGTTGACTGTGTCTTGCAAGGAGGACCTTGCAATAGAATTCGAGATGAAAGACATGGATCTCATGCATTACTTCCTTAGCATGGAAGTGTGGCAAAAGGATGGGGAGTTGTTTGTGTCTCAGGGCAAGTATGCCAACGAGATACTTAGGAGATTCCACATGGAGAAGTGCAAGCCCATGTAAACTCCTCTAGCTGATAATTGGAGGAAGGATGATTCTACTTCAGGAGAAGTAGTGGAAGCTACTATGTATAGGCAGCTTGTGGGTTCACTCATGTATTTGGTGAACACATGACCAGATTTGTGTTATGCAGTGAACCAGCTGAGGCAAGCGATGGTTTAGCCTACCAAATTGTTTTGGAAGGTGGAAAAGCATGTATTAAGATACCTCAGAGGCACATCTTAATATCGATTATGGTACATACGGACATAGGGTGTGAAGCTACAGGGCTTTACTGATGCAGATTGGGCAGGGAGTCCATCAGATCAGAAGAGCACATCAAGAGGGATTTTCAATCTAGGGTTAGTAGCAATTTCTTGGTACAACAAGAAACAGAGGTCAGTTTCACTCAGCTCGGCAGAGGATGAATACATGGCTACAATTCAGGCAACATGTGAGGCCATTTGGATGCGGAAAATTCTAGTTGGTTTGTTTGATCAGAGGATGGATCCAACTATGATCTATTGTGATAATTAGAGTTGTATCAAACTCTCTGAGAATCCAGTATTTCATGGTAGGTCCAAGCACATTGACTTCCAGTATCATCATCTCAGAGACTGTGTAGCGAGGAGGATCATGTTGCTGCAGTATATTTCGGTAGAGGAGCAAGATGCTAACATTTTGACAAAGGCATTGTCAAAGTGTAAATTCAAGTTCCATAGAGATAGGATCGGGGTGGCAGATAATCCCTTTCTTGTTGAGAGGGAGTGTTGAAATGTGGCAACAAGAATATTCCAATTTAATTTGTCCTTGAATAAAATTGTGAATTAAAATTGAATTTAGTCTTAACAGCTACTTGGAAATGATTAATTAATTCATTTTAAATTAATTAGTTGGAGAAATTCAAATTAGAAGTCTTTCTGAAGTCATGCAAGAGTTATCCCTTAAATTAAGGAGATAAGATTGAGTTATATTTAAGTTCTAATTAGTTAACTTAGTTTAATGAGTTAAGTCCAGTTAAATTAGTTCCAAACTGTTTGAGGAACTAATAGGGAGTTAATAGTCAGTTGATGCATGCATGCACTCAACTAGTGTACTCCAGTTAACTGAAGATTCCCTCATTAGAAACTCATGCATGTCTATTTTGAGAAGGACCCAGTTGAGATTAAATACAGGGACAATTTTCTATCAGTTGCATGTGTTTTCTTATAAAGAAAACTCATGCATGCAGAAGGAATCATTCCTTGAGGATTGCGTAGTTGTGACAGTGTGTGAGATAAGGAGATCATCCACTTGGTAAATTGAGTTTTTCCACTTGGTTGAAGAAGATCTTCCCAGAGGAACAGTGCAAGGAAATAGGAGCTTCAAGGGTAGAGGAGAAGGCTTGTGAGAAGCCAAGATTGCCTGTGAGCATCTGTGAGGATTGTACTGAGAGCTGGCTAGCTGTGAGAGCTAAGGCTTTGTATAATTCCTATGTATTTTCACCTTGTATGATAATACAGATAGTGGATTTTTTCGCTGAGGCTTTCCCCAAAGTATTTTCATGTGTATTGTGTGATTGATTCTTCTTCTTCTAGTTATATTGTTTAGCTTGGTCTTTAAGCTTCCACAAATTGATAGTAGAAGTAGGTTATAGAATTTTGCTTTGATTTATATTGCATTATCGGGTTAACCTACAACAGATTTTCTACATTTAGGATATTAATAACATGTCCACATCTTTGGTCAATTTGTCTTTAGATTGAATCTTGATGCGGAGTTGAACCTTGGCATTCTGCATGGTGATCTAATCCTTCTTAGGGACCACCACTAGTGCTCCTAGGTACTTGACAGACCATTCATGTATCTTATCTAGACCAATCATAGCCTCCTTTAGCATCGTGATCCTTTCTTTTGTGTGGGATTGGATTGCCATGGTTGAGGCCATTGTGTGATGTAGTTTGGAAATCTCTTCGTAGACCATTGCCATAGCCTCCTCTAGGGTCTCGGTTTGTACTTTGATTGCTGCCTCAAATTTTGCAGTTCTCGAGTGAACTAAGCAGAGTGCCACATTCTCTTTTTCTGCCTTCTTTCTCTCTTGCTCTGCTATGGTGGCCCTTAGCTCAAATGTGTAAAGCCTATTATAAAGATCTATAATCTTCTTGCTCATCTGGGCCACATTGTGTTCTGTGGTGGTGATGAAAGTTGTCCTGGTTGAGGTGATCATCTGCGGGTTTGCTGTGATGTTGGGCACAATTTCCTTGGCCATGGTGACTGATAAAGGCTCAACTGTATTCCTGACGTAATATTTTTTCATTTCTTGCACAATCTTGAGGCTAACTTCATTGAAAGTGAGCCTTGTGAGATCTATGACCTCCTCTTCTTGTCCCTCTGAGAAATCCAGTTCTTGCAGGGGGAGCTGTCCAACAGTGAGGGGAGTAGAAGGAGGCACATCCAATGGGGGTAGCTCACTTTGCCCTTTACCCAGCTCGACTTTTTTTCTAGTTTCTCCTTGTTCTCTTTTCCCAGTTTCCTTTTCTTTGTTCCTTGTTAGCGCTCTTCTTGTCGCCTCTTTTCTTGATCAGCGAGTGCTTGTTGCCTCTTTAGCTCGTCTTCCATAATTTTTCAGCTCTTTCTCTAATCTCCTTTTCTCCTCCTCTTCTTTGGCCCTATGTTCCTCTTCTTGTTTTTTCTTCTCTGCTTCTTCCTGCGCCCTCCTTTCCTCCTCCTCTTTTCTCTTCTCCAATTCATCCTTCGCCCTTCTTTCTTCCTCTTGTTTTTTCTTCTCTGCTTCTTCCTATGCCCTCCTTTCTTCTTGTTGCTTTTCTTGTAGTTGTTTTTCCTTTTCTTACTCTTCCTGTTGCCTCCTTTTCTCGAGCTGACCTTGGTCACTGGAATCTTGAGATTGCTTGATCTCTAGCTCTCTCTACCTCTTAAGCTCTTGCTTTTTCATTACCAAGGTGGTGTTCCTTTGTTCTAGTGTTTCATTAATGTCTGCCTCTTCATGGTCACTCAAGATGTCTTTGACCTCTTTCCCTTTTCACTTCTCAGAATCCCGGATGCCTTTCGATGCCTTGTGCTGTTTCTTATTGATGGTGGAAGCTATTTCTTTAAGGCTCACATCTTCCTAGGAATCGTCGAGGATCTCCTCATCTCTGTCCTGCTGCTCACCTAGGCTAAGTTCCCTCGTAGGTTATACCAATTTTTTACCCCATCCTCGTGATCTTGTCTGGTGTGAGAATATGACCAGCTGAAATTTGCCTTTTTACAGTGGGCGGCCACGACCTTATCAGGATCGTATGTCTGGTAGTTGAGGCTCATGAAATGGCTCCCCTTCAATGCCTCAGCCTCAGCCTCTACTTATTTAAAATTCTCTACCACATATGCTCTGATGATAAGAGGGAAGGCGGGCCATGGTTTCTGTTATCACTGACAAAATTTCAAAGAAAAAGGTTTGTGCAAACAAACTCATGATGGTGCAGACTTCTTTAATATTCATGTTGCAGGAATTCCATGGAGGAGTATACAGAAAGAAAAGAGCCCACAAGACCATTATTAATTCAAGACACACCCCAGCAGGCTAAAAAAAAAGGAAAGGTTAGATCAAAGAAAAGATACAAGAACAATTCACAGGTGAAACATTCAAAAGAAGAGTAACCAGAAGTCAATTAGCCAAGGAAAAAACCAAGACAGTGATTGTTAATGAAAGCTCAGCTTCAAAGGGAAGTTTAAACGACCTTCTCCACACCATCTACATAGAAGAGACCTGTCTGGTCCAGGCAGAGCTATTGGAAGCCAACAAGAACAAAACCAAAGGAGTTAAATCTTCCAAAAAGCTTCAATTTGATGACCAGATCTCAGAGTTTGTTTTCAAGCCAAGAAGGCCTGTGATTAGGCATTTAAAAGGGTTACAAGAGGTAGAGCCAGAGGTAAGTGAGATAGATTGAGGACCTGCAAATTCAGTTAAGCAAGCCTTAAGGATATACTCAGCTAAGAAAAACTACATAGCAGGTAAGGTTAAATCCTAAAGTTTGGATGTGGATCACCTTTTGAAGTATACTTTGAATAATGGTATCAGTTTATTCACTTTTGAACAGCGTCATGGCATATGGAAAATTCATTTCAAAGGAAATAAAACTCGAAGAAGTCAAATTTTGGCAGAAAACTGTGTTTTTGAAATTACACAACAGTTTCGTAGCGCGCTACGAAACTGCTGTAGGTGCATATTATGAATTAGTGGACCAATTTTGAGAGACAAAGAGAAATCTTCTCCAACAGGAATTTCTGCAAAGGATCATTTACAAAGTGTCAACATTCAGCAAGGGCAAACAAGTATAAGAAGGACATCTTTGAACTCTAAGCTATATGTTATAAAGGTGATCATTATTTCATAACTTGTTTTTACCAGTCAACTTCTAGAAGAGGTTCTGAGCAGTTGAAAGCTCATCTCTGAAAAGTGAAAGATGTTTTCATTCCTAAGATACTGAAGTACAAAAACCTCTTCCACTTTCTTGAAATCCATTATGATCAGGGAGCAATGAAAGAATAAACTTGCGCTATGAAACTGCTGTAGGTGCAGTTTTTCAAAATCAAAATTTGCTGTTTTACACATCTTCTTCAAGGATCGATTCTGGACATATGGAGAAGTATTTTAAAAAACCAAGAGAGGTTTTTTTTCTCCACATCCTTGTCTACAAAAACCTCCTTCATTTTTCTCAAATACATCATGATCTGGGAGAAATGAATGATCAAACTTGCGCTACAAAACTGCTGTAAGTGCAGTTTTTCACAAGCTTATTTCTCTGTTTGACACCTGTGTTTCAAAGACATATTGTGAGCGGTGGGAAAGGTGTTTCAAAAAAAAAAGAGAGGTTTTTGTTAAGCATGGATTGGTTCACAACAGCCTCCTTCAGTTTTTATAAATACGTTTTTTGTGAGAAGTTATGAGCTCTGTCCCAAGACCCATTTTTTAGCCAGAACAGAGCAAGGGTCAGTTTCCTAGTTTCTAGGAACAACAAAGGGATGAGTCATCAAGGGCCAGATGGAAGGTTATGAGCACCATAAAATTCGACTTCATGGAGTGTTAGGTGTCAAAGAATGCTTTAAATTTTTATATAAGGTTGTTGTAATCATAATAAGGAGTTACACTCCTAGTTGTATTAGGTCTCTAGGACTCCTAGTTAGGTGTCATTTGCATTTAATAGTTAGTTTTAAGTATCAATAGGTGTCATAGTAGGATGAATTCGAATTCCCCTCATGCTTGAGGAGGAATCTAAGTTATGTAAATATCTCTATATATAGAAGAAGATGTAATGTACAAAGGGTTGGAAATTTTATGGAAAAGCTTGTATTTGGCTTATGTAAGACTCATTTTCAGTAATACAGATTTGACTTTATTTCTCAGGATTCATGAAGGATTTTTTATGTTCAGGATATGTGATGTTGTCATTTTCTTAATTCTTACAGTGGTATGGATGTATAATCACTCAGAATTCACTGAATGTGCTCTGACTTCCTGTATACATTTATAAACTGTGTGGTCCCATATGAGTTTATGTTCTGAATGTTTAAATGCTGAATGCCCTGACTTCCATGTAAGGTTGAGCTCATTGTTTTATTGAGGTGTGTTGACTCCATAATCCCAATGGATAGTTGTTAAAAGTGTTTCCACCATTTATATTTCTCAGAGTTGTTCTATTAGAGTTAGCCATCTTATCTTTAATCAAATCATTAACCCATCTAGAGAGAGCCCTCTCAGGTTGAGGAGGCTAGGCCTCAGCCTAAAGTAGGTTTGAAATAGTTACTTGAAGTCTTCTTGGTCTGCAGCCTTCCAGGGTCTGATTTTGAGATAACAGTTTCTTTTTGCCTTTGTGAAATACCCTCTAAAAGCCCTGTGTCATTTGGTAGTAGACCTCCCACATGAGCATTTTTTCTGTGATGAACTAGGGTAGGTCATGGTGGGCCTTATGGGTACCGAACACTCTTATGAATGTTCCTTCTTGAATGGGAAACCAATGTGCTACCTTGACCATAGTATTCATAGCTCTACTTGACATGCATGATGGCTCTTCCCCATATAGTTGCTGGTACAACGTGGCGATAAAAGATTAAAAAATTACATCTATCATACCTTTATAAGCCATATCCCAAAAAACCTTATAGCGATAGTGCACAGGGTCAGCTGCTGATGAATCCCAGTTACATCTCCAGTGCTTAAATTGGCATCTTGTATAGACAATGTCCAGGAGGTATGAAGCCATATAGAATTCTGGAGGTTGTTTCAACTGTGGGAGCTTGGTCGTAGCTATGTTTGTTTTCAATGATGATGTGAGAATTCTTGCCCACTTAAAAATAGTTCCTCGAGTGGCAACAACGTACATGAGAGGAACCCAGGTGCCATAAAATATGTCACAGTCTACCTTACCTTATAAGTGGCACATCATTATGGCAATTAATTGATATACTTTACGCAACCCCTCTGTCCTGTATGCCTAATCTGTTCTGACCTGAATTTTTGACGGGTCTTGCCACCATTCCCTTAGGATGTCTTTCACTGGGGTCACAAACTTAGAGAGCCACCTAGTATTGAAAAATTCCTGTCTCTCTGGGAGTTTGTAATAGGTGGAGATATCTGCAGAGGAGATTGTGTCTATGGATGCTCCAGCATGATCCGTGATCATCCATGAATCTGTATCTATATTTTGCAAGATCCATTCAATATTTTATGTGCATGGCAAGACCGGGGGGTGCGCTGCTTCTTTGTGTAACTTTGAACTCTTGACATTTAGGTATACTAGGAAATCCTCCTAGGTTTTCGGAATGTCTGGCATAAAAAACTCTTTATAGATGTTGTACCAAGAGAGTTTCGTGGTTTTATTGGTGTTGCAGGCTGTGTCCTCAAATATGGGTGACTCTTCATCTTGGTAGATCTCCCATGACCCGCTTCCTGAGCCTCTATGAGCACCCTTAGTGGTTGGGGGAGCCATCTCATCTTCAAAGGAGGAGATGGATATGCACTCAAGGTCCACGTCACTTGGCATGTCGAAAATACAATCCCACTATGAGAGAGACAACATGAAAAATTGAGCAAAACTGCGAAAGTAAAAGAAATTTCAGAATCTGATAGGCAAGTCACATAAGGAGATAGGTCGCGAGGTTACAAAAGGAGATAGGTCGTGAGGTCGCAAGGTCACAGGTCACAGACTGATGGGGTCGCGAGGTCACAAGGTTGTAGTAGAGGCGAAGTCGCGGGTTGCGAAGTCATGGGAAAAGAGGTATCGTGGTCTCAAGCCACATAACCTAGGTTTTGAGAGGACCAAGGAAAACAATTTGAGGCTTTGGGAGGTCTAAGGTTCTTCCAGGCAAGGTGGTTAAGGCTTACTGGTGAAAACTGAGAAGGCTAGGGTCGAAGAATGGCCAAGGTTTGGTCAACGAAGAGTGGACGGGGCCAAGGAAACTACTCTTTTGGTATTGAGGTGAAAAACCAAGTAAAAGGGATAAAAACCCCATAGGAATGGGATGTAGAAGGTTGGGGGTGAGAAAAATGACACTTGGGAGAAAATCATGATTGCCAGGAAGGCGAAAAGTTGTTTACTTAGAGAAAACTGTGCACGCACCCAAGTCGCAAGCCTTCCTTGTCTTCCTTGTGACCAAAGGAGTTGTTATAATGAAACGAGGTGACTGCCCCTTTTATAGCTTTAGTCACACATGTGAAGGTTGCATGGGTCTAACGTGCGACCTATGTGACCTTGCAACCAGGTAGTTGTGAGGTCGCAAGGGTCGCAGGATGCCATTGATGGGCGAGTGAGGTCTATGCGACCTTGAGACCTCTGCGACCTTGCGACCAAGTAGTCGCGAGGTCGCAAGGGTCACATGGTTGCATGGTTGCATTGATGGGGAAGCGAGACCGATGCAACCTTGTGACTTATGCGACTAGTGGGCTGCATGGGTCACAACATTCGCAAAGGTTGCAAGATTTAGGCATAGTCGAAGTTCGAATCTGCGATCAGCTGATTTTGTGTAGGATCTAGTGACCTAGCTATAGTTAGGAGGAAAACTTAGTCTTTTACGGGGTTCTTCTAGATTGGTGAACTCCTTGAGCAGATCTCAATGGTGTAGGAGGTTCTGCACAATACTGGGGCTCTGAAAAATTTAAGAGTTTCAGGATTTTTGGAGGGGTTGTTGCAACAACTACAACAATTGGCGATTCACTAAGAGAACTCAAAGATCTATGACGCCTTCCACCCTAGCTTAAGGAGACTTAAATAAGTGTTTCTTTATAGAGTTGTGGGTCTCGTTGATGGTACTTGGGCCTCTCCTTCGAATCAGTTGTCCGTCCTGTTAGTGTCGGTCTTAAGCCCTCCATCAGTGATCAATTGCTCTTTGCATATGCATGGTTAGGTGTCTCATCAGTGTCAATTTTACATCCCGCTAGGCATGCCATAACACTGAATGGAGGAAGCCGTCA
>APFE030654885.1:2111-12859 GCA_000404065.3 Pinus taeda
TTACTCTCCTCTGTTTTCCCTTTTTCCTTCTTTTTTTTCATAACTGTCAGAAACTGATCTCTTTTTGTTTTGAATGGTGAGTGCAGGGATGATGGTAATGGATGATGTGAGGGGTTAGATCATGTCTAGAATGAATTTTGGGGACCTAACCAACCTACCATTCACCCTCGGATTGCTTCATGTAGGTTTTCCCGAGCCATCGTAATTCCTATAGGATCATCTTATAGGTTTTCAGGGGATCCTGTAGAAAACACAGTCTTCTCCTAAATTGAAGCAATGAAGTGAAAAAACAATAGAATTGATGGAGGGATGCATGGTAAGGAGTGGAGGAGATGAATATATGTGAGGTAGGCCTCCCTTTGGATCTTCTCTTTACTCCTTGATTGTCTTTCTTGCCCACCTACAAATAACAATAATGTTTTTTTTTGTCTCTCTCTTTTTTTTTTTGAAAAACACCTAAGCTACCTCAGAGAGGTTTTCACCCTAGATGTTTTCCCTAGGTGCCTCAAGGAAGGTTTTCACCCATGGATCTTCTTGTTCCTTTTTTTCCATTTTTTTCATCATTGGGCCGCCTCACAAGGTTTTCAACCCAAAGATGGGACTCAGGCACCTCATGGAGGTTTTCACCTGAATCCTTATTATTTTTTCTCTTTTTTCAGTGACTTGATGATGGAGGAGCTGGAACTTGCTCCGCCATCATCACTGGCTTATTGATATTGTCAATGAACTCTTGTTTTGATAAATGCCTCTTGTACGTTTTCAATTGGTGTCCATTAACATGCAATGGAATGGCTTCTTCATCTATAGTTCTGATTTTCACTAAACCATTATCATGCCATCTTTCCACCACATAAGGTTTGAGCCATATTGTCCTTAGCTTGCCCTTGAAGTCTTTATACCTAGAATCATATAACAATTCCCATTCACCCTCTTGAAATTGCTTCTCCTTAATATGTTTATCATGCCAGATCTTCCTCTGAAGCTGAACTATCTCTGTATGTAGGAGGGCCTGCATTCTGAATTCATCCATGCCATTCAATTGGAAAAATATTTCTTTATGTGCATGAGTGAGATCCAAATCTAGTTGGGCTACCATGCTCAATGTGTTATATTCAAACTCAATGGACAGCAAAGCCTTTTTCCCATAGACTGGTTCATAGGGTGTAAATCTAGTGGCGGTCTTCCATGTTGTATTATAGGCCCAGGTAGCCTCAACTAGTCTCTTTTCCCAATCCTTCCTACTGCTGCTCGCTACCTTGGTTAAGATGCTCTCTAGTGCCCTGTTGGTCACCTCCACTTGCCCATTATCTTGTAGATGATAAGGAGTGGAGGTCCTATGCTTTATTTTGTGATGGTTGAGCAGTTCTTCAATCATGTTGGAGGTAAACTAACTACCTTGGTCTGTGACTAACTCTCTAGGGTACCCAAATTTGTAGAATACATTCTCCCTTAGGAACTCAACCACCTTCTCTTCTATTGCTTCCTTAATCGCCTTGGTTTTAGTGCACTTAGTCAAATAATTAGTGCGCATAATAATGTATTGTTTTTGCTTTGAAGGAGGTTTGATAGGCCCAATGAAGTCCATGCCCCACTTGTCAAATGGCTCGAAAGTCACTTGAGGCTGTAGGGGAATTTCATCTCTTAGAGTAGGCTTTCCCATCCTCTAGCACCGATCACACTCACTAATGTACTTTTTCACATCTCGATGAAGAGTGGGCTAATAATAGCCTACTTGTAACACTTTGAATGCTATTCGCTTTGTTGCAAAGTGACCTCCACAAGGCCCATCATGACAGGTCAAGAGGATGTCAAAAAATTCCTCTTCCGTTACACACCTTCTCAAGATTTGATTTGGGCCAAGTTTGAAAAGATTTCCCCCAATCCAGGTGAAGGGGGTGTTTTTCCTAACTATCTTTCTCTTTTCTTTGCAGGGCACGTTTGGTGGGAACTGTGCTGATACCAAATAGTTTTCTATATCAACAAACCATGGGGAGAGAACTAAAATAGAAAACAAATGCTCATTTGGTAACTGGTCATCCACCATTCCTTCTTCACCTATAGGCAGATTCATCCTAGATAGAAAGTCTGCAACAACATTTTATTTACCAGGCTTATCAGCAATAGTTAGATCAAACTGTTGTAATAAAAGCAACCATCTTCTAATTCTAGAATTCACATCTAGTTTGTTCATTAAATATTTGATTGCAGCATGGTCAGTATGCACAAATGTTTGGTAGCCTGTAATGTAATGCCTAAATTTGTTTAATGAATGCACAACATCCAGGAGTTCCTTTTCAGTCACAGTATAGTTTAGCTCAGGCTTTGTAAGGTTCTTACTGATAAAAAAGATGGCATAGAGCAATTTCTCCTCTACTTGACCTAAGGTTTCTCCTATGGTTTTGTGTGAGGCATCAGCATGAATATGAAAAGGGAGGGCTCAGTTTGGGCCTCGAAGAATTGGTGCAATGGTTAACTTACCCTTCAAAATGTCTAAGGTCTCTTGACAACTTTTTGACCATATAAACTCTGAATCTTTGGCCAACAACCCAAATAAAGGAGAGGCCAACTTGCTGAAGTCGTTTATGAACCTTCGGTATTATCTAGCTAACCCCAAGAAACTCCTAACATCCCTCTGCTTTTGTGGAGGTGGGACCCTTTGGATAATTGCTATTTTGTTCAGGTCCACCTACAGTCCTTGTTGAGATATTGAATGACCTAGCATGATCCCTTTATTCATTAAGAATTCACATTTTTCCGGACTGAGAGACAGGTTCATTTCAATTCATTTGTACAATACTTTGCCTAGGTTAGTCAAGGTTTCTTGAAACTCATAGCCATAAGGTGTAAAATCATCCATATATATTTCCACCACATGATGTACTAATTTGGCAAAATACTCAAGACTTCTCTATGGAAAGTGGCAGGAGCATTGCATAGGCCAAAAGGAAGGACCCTATAGGCAAAAATACCCCAAGGACAAGTGAATGTGATCTTATCCTGGTCTTCTAGGAAGATTTGGATTTGGTTGTACCCACTGAATCCGTCTAGGAAAGAAAAAAACTTCTTCCTTGCCAGGCCATCTAGCACTTGGTCAATGAAGGGTAGGGGAAAATGATCCTTCTTTGTGGATTTGGTCAACTCCCTATAATGGACACAAATCCTCTACTTACCATTTTTCTTGCGAAATAACACTAAAGGAGAGACCCACTCATTGTCGGAGATAGGGTAAATGAATCCTGCATCTAGCAGTTTTTGCAGTTCTTCTTTGACTATATCTTTAAGAGCTGGATTCATCCTCCTTTGTGGTTTCCAGACTAGCTTGCAACCTTCTTTGATGTATATGTGGTGAGTACACACTGAGGGGTGTACTCCCTTCATTTCCTTGTAACTTTGAGAGAAGGCTTCTAGGTTTTCTCTCAACATGTTGCATATCTTTTCCTCTTCAAGAGCAGAAAGAGATGGATTAATTTTCAAAGTTTTATCTAGTACGAATTCTATGGTTTTAACATGGAGTGGGTTGGAATCGGCCAAGCATAAGTCAATTGGATGATTGTTCTAGGTTTCCCTTACTTCTTCTTCTAATGGTAATGAACTAGGAGTTGGAATTTGGAGTAGGTGTTCGATTAAGTCATCCTCATCTTGCTATCATACTCCTATGGTTGCTTCCAAAGCATAAAGATGGGTGGAATAAACCTCATCTTCTTCCTCCTCCTCCAACCATAAAGGTAAATCATGCTCTAGAGAAGGTTGAGCAAGAGGATATAGGACTACCTGTTTGGACATATGCCCATTCTTGATGGTCATATTTCTAGCTCTGTAACTAATGTAATCATCGGTTGTGGCTGACCATGGCCTCCCAAGAATGAGAGGGTAACCAGTAAACTTAGCCTTAGGCTAGAGAACTAGAAAATCTATAGGGTACTCTCAGGAATCAATGGAGACCATCACATCCTCCACACTTCCCTCAGGGGTGACTGTAGAACGGTCTGCAAGTTGCAGAATTGTTGTGGTCTTCCTCAATGACCCTTGGAGCTTGAGATTGAGCATGGTGTCCTTGGTCATCCCATTAATGGCAGCCCAATATCGATCAGAGTGTGTGGGACGATGGTGTCATTGATGTGCACATCTACTACAGGGCTTCCAAGGTCCAAATATTTCAGACATATTACCTGCCCCAGCATTAAGTTGGACAGCTACCCAATGAAATTAATGGTAGGGGCATCCATTTTTCTTCTTCTTGGATTCTTGAAGAATTTGTCCTTAATCAACTTATTGTAAATGGGAACATATTTTATTGCATGGAGAATGGCGGATCTTTACACATAGATTTTTCAATTCTCCCAGAAGTTCAGTTTCTTCTAGGGTAGGTTGGAGTGGTTGGGCTAATCTCTCAGGAAAGGGTGGATTTACTTTAAGGTTGCTTCCCTCTCTTTCTTCCTCAACCTCCCTATGTGGAGAGGGAGGTTGTCTATCTAGGATAATTCTGCCAGATCTTAGGTTGATCTCCTAGATTTCTATAGCATAAGCTGGGTATGATGTCTCTCCATTGTATACTTATTGAGCGTGCCTATTTTTCGAGTTTGTATTTGGCTGGGTACGCATCTGGGGTTGCTTGGGTGGAGCAGATTGTAGGAGTTGTGGTTGGGTAGGTGGTGGAGGCAATAGAGCTAAAGCATTGTTGTATTGGGGCCTCCACCCCTGGAGTGGGGTATTCCAAAGAGGTTGTGGCGGAACGTAAGGTTGAAGTGACTGGCTGGCTAGCTGGGAATGATATTGAGATGCATAGGAACAATGAGGGGGTGTAGAAAAGGAAGGATGAGTAGCAGGTCCCCAAGAAGGTATATTTATGGTTTGGTTGGGGTTGTAATATTCATGGGATGACCCTTGCATACCCTAATAGTATGGTCTAGGCCTAGGAGGTCTCCTTTGGTTGATGTAGCAACGCTACTTAGTCACCCCTTTAGCTCCTTGATATACAACTTTGAGTCCGGGTAAAGAAGGGAACTTGTCTATGGAGTGGTTTCTTCACAGACCGAGAAAATATCATTGTAGTTCAATGGACATTCATTCCTAGGATGCGTCCTGGTGCATCTAGGGCAAAAGATGGCCAAGGATCTCTCTGCTTCCTTTTTCTTCCTTTTGATGTTCATGGTGTCCAATTGAAAGTAAAGGGTTTGTAGCATCTCACTTTTGAAATCTTTCAGCATATTTCCAATTTCACCCTTGATGGATGAGTTGGAAGATGATGTATTGGCCATAGGTTGACAACTCCTACCCTTTTTCCTCACTGCCCTAGAATGGTTTCTAAAGACAATCTTGACATCCTCATAGGGTAATTGGTAGGCATCTCGTCCTACTAACAAATTTAATGTATCCATAAGATGTTCCCTTACTCCTCTGAGTAGGACCAACTTTAATGACTCGGGGTCAAGTGTGCACATGGCCCTTTTGTAACTAAGATGGAATCTTTCTTTGTAGTCTTCTAAGGATTCATCCTGGCCCATGGTCATCTTGAAAATTTCTTATTTAGTATCCTTTGACTTACAGTAGTCCCAATATTTGTTGTTAAAATCCTGTTGCATCTAAGCCCAAGTTGTGATGTTATCTCTAGGTAAACCCATGAACCAGCGCAATGCTGCATCCTTGAGGGTAGATGGAACAATTTTAACTTTTTCTCATCATCTGTATAGTCATAGGTTCAGCATATGACAACAAACTCAAATAGGAAATTGTTGGGGTCCTCTGTGGTCAGGCCATGGAAATGAGGTAGGACAGAGGGGCTTATATTCTTCATCTTGGTGTCCCCATTGGTTTCCCTGATGGGGAAGGCACCCTCAAATCTCTCTATTCCCTCTGTCATTTCGGTTTTTAGCCATTGGTTCAGTAGGAATGGGTTCTTCTTCTTCTACTTCCCCTGTAGGTTCTTCAAATATGTCAGGTTTCTCACCTAAAGGTTCCTCCAGTTCACAACCATCGAAGAAGAGAGAAGGTTGGTTGTTGGATGCAGTGGGGGTATTTGGCAATAATTTCCCTAAATTGTCCCTATTCCTATGAGACATGAAAATAAATGTTTTTGGGTTGACTTTTATAAGATTTTTTTTAATCTGGAAACTGCTTTGCAAAAATGAAATTGCTGATTGAATGAAAACTGCTGACATAAAGAAAAGATACTTGTTGAATTGAAATTCTACTTGCATAATGGAAAGGAAAGCAGATAATGAAAACTGAAAGAAAGGAAGATAATAGATTACTTTTGCAGAAATAAACTAATGGCAAAAAATTTAACATTAGAAATAGAAGAAAATAAAGTAGTACTCACATTCTACTCAGACACCTCCCTGGCAATGACGCCAAAAAGTGATGAGTGAAAGTATTGCAGCAAGGATGCTGCCACTCCTGGGCTACCATATTTACTTATCAACCCGAGGTTCATAAAAAATTAGAGGTGACAATGCTATATGCACAAGTAAAAGTGAAGGTCCTGCTCGTTTTCACTGTTCATTTGGTGAGAGACCCCAGCGGTTCCAAGCCAGACTTATATAGAGTCAGAAGAAGCTTGATTCTTTGATGGAAGAAGAACAAATATATTCTAAGAGAGCTACTCTACTGCAGTAATGAAGAAAACAACATGTAATGCTAAATCACACCATATCCTAATTAACCATTTAAACAACTATGCTAAGCAGAATTGCTAAATCAACACTAACCTAATGCTGCTATCTAAGTTACAGAAGTAAAGAGCATCAAACCAAACTAATGTGTAAGCAAGGAAAATAAACTAAATCCATTTTCACTTTTTCGGTCTTTTGTGTAAATATTTATTTATTAATGCAGAAATGTAATTTTTGAGTTTGTGTGGTGTGTATTGAGTAATTGAATTATGAACTGTGTGGATTAGAGTAATTCTACATAACATAAGTGTACAGGGAATTCAAAGAGAATCTGAGAGAGGACAGTTCTCAAAGGAGTACTGCGATGATTAGACAGTGTTGGAGTCTGATTAAATAACCAAATCAAAGCTCAAGAGTGGCAGCGTTGAAATAATATACAAAACAAAGTTTGGGAAGAAGTCAAGAGGAAGAGAAATTGAAGATCGAAATCAGTGAAAGTAAGATGTAATGAAGCAACAATGCACAGGAACTGTTGGATCAGTCAAATCAACGAACAGGATTAATGGAAGATGAGCGATGAAGATCATATCGCAGGGGATTACGTTAATAGAGGGATGGATCACATCAAGTCACATGTCGATAGAAGGGTGGAAAATGTGTGGAATGATGGAACGGTCTTCGTAGGTGGTAAGAAGTATCTCGCACCCCCAAGAGCTGTAAGCGAAATTCCTAAATTTCACGCGATTAGCCTAAGTGAGTGACACGTAGCACAGGAAAACCACTTTTCTTGCGTGTTCTCAATCAGATATCCGCCATGCAAGAATTCACGTGAGATTGCATGATAGTCATTGGATCATGCGAGATTGATCAATGGTGGAGATCGGCCAAGGAAGTTGGCGAATGCGTGACACGATAGCTATTGGATCAGGTGAAATAGATCGACGGTGGAGATTTGGAGCGCCTAAAGTAAAATGTTGAAATAAATATGTGTGGTAAGCAGTATCTAGCGTGTCCTAAAAGTTGTAAGCGAAATTCCTAAATTTCACACAATTAGACTAAGTGAGTGACACATAGCACAGGAAAACCACTTTTCTCACGCGCTTTCAGTCAGATTTCGGTTATGCAAGACTTCACGTCAGATTGCGTGATAGCTATTGGATCATGTGGGATTGTTCAACGGTGGATATCGGCCAAGCTGGTTGTCGAGCAGGTGACGCGATTAGTTAGTTTTGTTGTGGATCAGACAGTGAGGAAATCTATGGGTATAATCTAATTAAGAAGAGATTTATTAGCTTCTCCATATATTATGAATGAAGAAAGTGCTGAAGGAAATGAGAATATGAGTGAAATCTTATTATAGAAAGAGAGTGATGGGAAAAGATGACGATGAAATGAACCAAGTACTGAATCAATATTGTTGGGTTGTGTTATATTCTTTCCATGACTAGCCCACATAGTTAGCCAGGGGGTTAGAGGCGCGGCGGAGCCCCCCTTCATTGTGCCGATTGTGTAGTGAGGGGGGGTCATAGGGGGTTTGAGGCATACTCGTAACCCCACTTTATGGGGTCCAGGGCAGCACCTCAGAAAATTTTGGTTTTGGACCCTATGTTAGGTTGGGTGGATCCACCTATGGTTTTGTGCGTGATTTTCGCACATGTTTTTTGGACGCAATGTTTTTCGGTCCATCGTATTGGACGCAATGGTTTTCGGTCCATGGTATTGGATGCTTCGGCATGAATAAATATGTATTATGACATTGAAAGGAACATAATGAAAAGTCAACCTTGTAGTCCCAGTTTTGGGATCCAGGGGAAAATCTCTGTGTATATGTGTTTTATGTGTTATGCTCTCGCATTGTTTATTTTATGTGTTTTAGAATTCGTGTGCAGGTAATTTCTGTATGGGGTTAAAACCTACATTTGGTATCAGATTTGTTTTGGCTTCAAGGGGACGCCTTTGTTGCTGAGGGGTTTTGCTCAGGCCTGTGGCAGACCTTGTTCAGTGGGAGATCTGTGAGATTGATTCTAGTGGTGAAAGAAGACGGCGAGCAGTGGAAAGATAGAGATTGAGAAATTTAATGGTCAGATTTTTGAGTTGTGGAATCTCAAGATGGAGGATCTGTTGGTGGATAAAGATCAGTGGATCATGGTAGATATAGGTACTAAACAAACGAGAGTGTTCGATGAAGAATAGAAGAAGTTGGATCAGAAGACAAAGAGCACAATACGATTATGTGTCTCAGATTGAGTATTGTTGAATATATCAGGGGAAGCTACGATGAAGGCTTTGTGGGACAAATTAAGGAATTTATACCAATCTAAGTCTCTTGTGAATAAAGTGTTCCTGCGGAAAAAGTTGAATGACCTAAGGATGAAAGATGGAGACTCAATGACAGAGCATCTGAATGCATTTAATATTGTGGTAAGTCAGTTAGCATCTATTGATATTAAAATTTCAAATGAAGATAAGTGCATCAGTTTGTTGTGTTCTCTACCAGATTCATGGGATAGTGTGGTAATTGCAATAGGTAGCAATGAAATTTCCTTGCATTTTGATGAAATAATCTCATCCTTGCTGACAGAGGAGATGAGATGGAAAAATATGGAGAGCCAAAATGGTGATGCCTTGTCTGTACGAGGGCGGTCCCAGAACAGAAACAAAAATAAGTCATCGAGTGGGAGATCTAAATCTAGAAGGAGATCTAAATCTCTAGGAAAACCTTTAAAGGTAGTGTGCTGGAAATGCGGAAAGGAAGGGCACTACAAAAGGGACTGTAAATCTAAAGCTCTTGACAAAGGAAAGGGATTTGATGATGCTCCTCCTGTAGAGGCAAAAACCACATCAGATGAAGGTGGGGATGTGTACTTGGCTTCTTCAAAGACACATGTAGATCATGAGGCATGGTTGATTGACTCAGGTGCATCCTTTCACTTCACTCCCCATAGAGAGTGGTTCTGCGAGTATGAGAAATACGATAGTGGTGATGTCTTCTTAGGGGATGATAGAAAGGCTAGAATTGTTGTTCGGGGAAAGGTAAAGTTGAAGTTGCAAGGTGGAAGGGTTAGAACACTTCCGGGTGTTCTGCATATTCCTGCATTAGCCAGAAATCTTATTTTTGTTAGCAAGCTATATGATGTAGCTGAAAAAATAGTTTTTGAGAAGGATACCTCCAAGATGGTTTGGGGAGCACTGGTATTGATGCAAGGAGTTCGGATTGGAACTCTATATAAGCTATAAGGTAGCACGGTTGTTGACGGGTGCAACAGTTCTGTGGTTCCTAAAAGTGAAGCAGAAAATCTAGTGGTCTCTAGAGAGAAGACCATGCTGTGGCACCAAAGGCTTGGACATATTGGAGAGAAGGGCCTTCAAATACTTCATGGTAAAGGTATGCTAAAGGTATGGTAGAAGGTATCAGTAATATCTCTCTGGATTTTGATTTCTGTGAAAATTGTGTATATGGGAAGCATAATCGGGTGAGTTTTCCCTCTGGTAGTAAGAAGGCGAAACAAATATTAGAAATTGTGCACAGTGATGTGTTTGGACCTGTGAATGTTCCATCACTGGGTAAGTCTGTGTACTATGTATCATTTATAGATGACTTCTCAAGGAATACATGGATATATTTCCTTAAGAAGAAATCTAAAGCCTTTGACAGGTTTAAAGAATTTAAGACTCTTGTGGAAAATTAGACAGAGAAGATAAAGGTGCTGAGGACAGATAATGCTGGAGAGTTTTGCATCAAGGAATTTGAAGAATTCTATAAGAAGTGTGGTATAGCACGACAAAAGACTACTCCATATACACCTCAGCAAAATGGAGTTCCAAAAAGAATGAATAAGACGTTGATGGAAAGGGCAAGAAGCATGCTCAGTGGTGCCGGGTTGGGACAAGAATTTTGGGCAGAGGCAGTGGATACTGAATGTTACCTGGTGAACCTCATCAGTGTTGGAGGATAAGACTCCACAACAGGTATGGATTGGTAAGAAACCATCTCTTTCACATCTGAGGGTATTTGGATGTGATGCATATGTACATGTTCCAAAGGAGAAACGAACCAATTTGGATAGTAAATCTGAAAAGTGCATCTCTATTGGGTATAAGGATGGTTTAAAGGGTTATAAGCTTTAGAACCCAGTC
>APFE030654896.1:13995-25137 GCA_000404065.3 Pinus taeda
AAAAAAAAAATGGGTCAAGTGGTTACCTCTAGTTGAATGGTGGTATAACACTTCCTTCCATACTGTAGCAAAAATGAACCCATTTATGGCACTTTATGGATATCATCCACCATCCATCAAATCATCTTTAAGAGAAAATTCTAAGGTTCAAGTAGTGGAAGATCACGTCGAGCATAAACAAGTTCTCCAACTCTTAAAGGATAAACTCACTTTGGAGTAGAATCGAATGAAACAATAAGCATATTAGTATCGCAGTGAAAGCAATTTTGATGTAGGCAACTGGGTATTTTTACAACTACAACCATATAAAAAAATGTCCCTCAACCAAGCTAAGAAGGATAATAAATTATCACCCAAGTACTACGGTCCTTACAAGGTGTTTCAAAATATTGGCACTATGGCATACAAATTGGAGTTGCTTTCATCTTCCCGAGTACACCTAGTTTTCCATGTTTCATGCTTAAAGAAGGTTATCAATGACAAGCTCTTAGTTCAAACAGTGTTTCCAGAACTTGACAAAGAAGTAAAAATCATATTTGATCCTAAAGCAGTCACTGAAACAAGAATTTGAAAGCTACAAAATCGATTAATTTCAAAGTATCTCATTAAATGGAAGAAATTACCCACTGAAGATTCCACATGAGGGAATGTGAATTTTATACGGAAGCATTTGGAACTACTCAAGCATGGAGGACAACACTTTTTTGAAGGAGAGGGGCATGTTAGGTCCCTATAATACTAATGTATTCCCCTTATTTTTATTATTAGTGTAGCCCCCTATTGGTATTGTTATGCCCACGTATCCCCCATGTTGTTATTGTTGTGCCCCATAGAAGCCCACATTTATTACTGTTGTGCCCTTACGTTATTATTTTATGTACACTGTGATTATATTGTGACGCCTTAGACTCCTATATATACCATGCAGGTCTTATCATTTGTATCATCCAAGAATTGTTCATTTATGTAATGTAAAGGAGTTTTCCTCATCAAAGAGGATGTTGGAACTGTTGTGTTGGCATTGATGTCAACAAGGTGATGGTCATGGTCATATTGATCATGATCAAGTGTGATGGATGTTGACTTGGTGGACCTATTGGATGGCATGATGTATTGATAATGATATCATTTTGTTGGCATTGATTTCAATTCTTGAGGTCATGCACTTATGTCAACCTCATGATGATGCATATCGATGGACCATGGTGTGTGTCGGTATGTGTTGCCATTGGTGGAGCTTGATGGTAGAATGATGGTATTAGAGGAGTTGCAATGTGTTCAAATTTGCATTGATGGACATGTCATGATGGTTTGTTGATGCTACTACAAGTAGAGGAGGCTTCTACAAGTGATGATCAAATCTACATATGATAGAGATGGTTCAGGGAACACTAGTTGAGTTATCAATTAGGTCTTCATTAGGTATTCATGTATATGCCTATGAGGAGACTTGTTTTAGTGATGTGACAGATTGATGATGGTGCTAGAAAGGTTGAATAGGTGCTTCGGATGTATTGGTACTTTTTCAGAGGTTTGATGGAGAGTGGACGACGTGTTGGCACTCTTGTCAAACTTGTTTGTTGACCCTTCCAGGTCAACTTGGCAGTGATAATTTGGAGGCATATTTGATATACTTGTAGATGTGTTAGAGGCCATGTTAAAGGCTATGTTAGAGGTCTAGAGACTAGTACAGATGCAAGGGAAGGTGATCCAACCGGTGACATAGGTTCTAGACTAAAGAACCAATGTTTTTATTGAGCCTAAGCCCCAGTCGCATGCACAAAGGCATATGGGAATGGTTGGAATATTCTAGTCACATGGAGGACAACTCAAGGCAATGGTTATATCCCTATTCGATTTTAGACAATGTCAAGGAAGCGACTATGGGAGTTCATGAGATTTCCTTTGTGTTCCTCGCGCTATTCGGAACAAAATTAGATTGGAAATTCCCAAGGGCTTCTAGAAAAAGTGAAAAATGTCATAAATTGCTTGAAAAGGTCCTCTCATGATGTGAATGCATTTAGTGAACTAGTAGTGACCTTAGTAGATTGATTCTATCCAATTTGTGCACCTTTGATCCTAGCCCCAAGCTCAATTTCTCCCTACATGTTTTATATTCTTGCATTGTGAGCTTTGTGGTTGTTGATGGAGCTAGATGTTGAGTGTATGTGTGGAGAGAAGGATGATTAATGTGTTGATGCTTCATATCTATTGGAGGGATTAGATTTCTTTATTCCATGAGTGTTAATGGTTGAATAATGAGAAGATCTTAATCATGTTAAAAAATAGATCAGAATTGGAGTTATTGGTGTAGAGACTAGTTGGAGAGTTTGGTATGTTGTTGGAGTATATGTTGGTGATCCTCTCACACTTGTTTTGCAGGAGATGTTGATGCCTATGAGGAGACTTGTTTTAGTTATGTGACAAATTGATGATGGTGCTACAAAGGTTGAATAGGTGCTTCGGATGTATTGCAACTTGTTCAGAGGTCTGATGGAGAGTGGAGGACGTGTTGGCACACTTGTCAAACTTGTTTGTTGACCCTTCTAGGTCAATTGGTAGTGATACTTGGGAGGCATATTTGATATACTTGTTGATCCAAATCTGGGTGTGACAAAGGACCCTTCTAAGACCTTTTACTTTCGTGATGTGTTAAATTACATTTTGAAGAGAACATTAATGAATACATCTGCATGTTGTAAAGAAGAGAAACATGACAATTGTCAACACATGAAAACATAATACGTTGATAACAAAGTTCATCCAGGAGGGACTACGTATCCAAGCCCTGGGGTCAAGATGGTGTAGGACACTGCATTAAGTGTTGTCAATAGTGATGATGTACATAGAGGTGTTGTTGATATCATACAGGGGAAATGCCCTATCACAGGAGTGGCTCCGAGGGATGTTCCACTATAGGAACTCTCTGTCAAAAGCCTCCTATAAGTATGATGCAAACTCATGCATGATGAGCATCCCGCCAACATGGCATAAAAGGGATCTCAATGCAAACATGCATGATGAAAACATGAGTATCCCATCAACATAAAACAAAGGTATCTCAAAACATAACATGATGAATCATGACAACAAGTACATCACATAGACAATTCTGTGTCACATCAAGTAGGAATCATGAAAACAAGTAACAAACAAGATCCCTCATCAACATCAAATTGGAATCTGTGCAGCACAATGCATAGCAAAAGAAGTACATGAACACACTGCATATACTTCACATCTGAAGAAGCGGATGTCAAACTGCTAAAGCTATTCGGACCATCAATCTCACGGCATCAATAACATGGAAATGACTTCTCACACATAAATGTTGACACTTGCACTCCACTTAAAAAAGTGGCTGGAAAATGCCATGAGCAAATGAAAAATCTAAACGCACCATCAGATTTGTGGCATTGAATAGTGCAAAATCGACTGTCAAATTTATGAATTCTAAGAAATTGAGAATCTGGGGCTCAAGGAATCTTTTCGATTCCCCCTAGAATCCTCAAAGGTTTTGCTCCATGGGTGGACTAGAAATCTGCAACTCAAAAGGGGACTCTAACCTCGCCATTGCGATCCCTGCGAAAAACCATGAAAAGCAACTATAAACTTGACTATGTTCTGACAAAAATAATGTTTACCTCCCTGGAGAATCTTTGGGCATCAAAAAATATTCTGCCTTCTCTGTCTCAAAATCTGTGCCCACTCCTGGTTCCTCCATATCCCCCGGTGCACTGATGAAAAAGAATGTTTATATAAAATCCCAGGTGGATTTAACAAGGAGTTAGTTTGGTGCAGTGGTAAAATAGGTAAATGGTGGATGAGAGGTTGGGGGATCAAATCTCGCCCCTCCCTATTTTAACACATTCATTTTTAAAAACAAAAATGAATTTTAAATGGGGGGTTGGGTCTACATTGGGCGGCCCACCCCCATACCTCCATATCCATGGCGCATTTGTTTGTTGGTGTGTTGTTTTGGTTGTACGTTGTATTCATGGTTCATTTATAGAGTATCATTGGTATGGTACGTGGTTTGTTTATGGGGTCGCTCGATGGGGGCCGACCCATGTGGACTAGGTGGGTTCAAATCCCCACTGGCCTCCTCATTAATGTATGGCATATACGTTAGTTGGTGTGGGGTGGTGGGGGTGGTGGCCCACCACCACCTATTATATTTTTTTTAATTTTCTAAAATAATAATAAGGCCACTTTGAAAAATCCAAATTTTAGGCCGAAGGAGACAAATTAACCAGGCCACAAATTCACCCGAAGTATGGCCTAAGTTGGCCGGAATCCAGTGGGCAGGTTCTGTCCAAATTGTGGCCTAGTCATCCAAAAGTCAACTAAACTTTGACTGCTTCTAACTCCTTCATTTGGACTCAGATTGACAAACCGTTTTCACCACCACGATCACGACAACGAGATATTTAACATGAACTTGGTTTGAGAGTAATCCAAACACTTCAATTTTCGAGCTTCCATCAGCCCTCTTTGTCCTATCTGTGTCTCTAGAGCCACCTGGGTCAATCCTCCCCACTGAGGAGCTTTTGGTCCTCCAAAAGCATGAAAACTAATCTGCAACTTCTTTGTACCTTGTCTACATCACAAGCGTCCTGAAAGGCCTCACTTCCATCTCCTTCACCTTTGTTCTACAGAGCCTTAAGTGATGAGCCGACACCTGCTACTTTTGCACCCTGTAGTACATTGTTTTCACAATTACATGCTTGACTCTCATGAACAACTAATGACCCAAGTGTCCCACACTTTCCACAAGTTTATACTCGGTGGTCAAGTTTACAACAAGATGGACACAATACCCCAGCTACGAAAACAATGCCAACGTATCATTGTTGCTTCAACAAGTGATGGAAAACACATCATCACTGCAACACATGATTTACAATAATAAGGCCAAACACTATTTTTTTCTCTGACAAGTGATGGAAACATGACATTACTTTCACAGTTTATCATGCAACACAAAACAAGACCAGACATCATTGTTGCTTAACAAGTGATGGAAAACACATCATCACTTTTACATCTTAAAATGCAACAAATGATATACAAAAGTACGCCCATGAAATGCTAACATATCTAGGAACCATTTTTCACTTATCAAGGTGAACGGTTCATCACCCTATGATGGTTTTTCTTGTTGAACAACTGTTTCATTTGGTTCATGCATCGACACTTTGTCTTTAAGGCGCTGCTCTGAATGGAGCCTCCAACAAGTGGCTCTTTAATGGCCACTTCTATCGCAATGACTGCAATAGGTTTTCTTCCCCCATATCTACTTAATATGTTTCTTTACCTATTGTTGAGAGGGTCTTTCACGCGTCATCCTTTTGTGTGCTACCATTCTTTTCCAACAATTAGAAAATGTATGATTGTGTAATCCACAAAAGGTACATGTTTTTCGATTCCATGTTTTGCATTCATCATTAATAACATGATTATAATCAAAATGAACATTTGAATGTCAGGAGTGGTTATACCTTCCCTTGGTGCCTCTGGTGTCATTATGGCGATGAGAGCTTGCTTAAGCTTTCTCCTTGCCATGGGATGATGGGGATGTGTTCCCATCATTCTATTTCCTCGACAATTTCGACGATGTCTCGGAAGCATATGACACCTTCGAGCATTCTCCCTTGGTGTATCTCAAGCCTGCAAATTGAAATCTTTGCAAAACCTCCAATGGTTGAGTTATGCCGTGGTTATTAACACCAAGTTCTTTTTCCTTCTTGTGCCTCATCCCAGTAAGGAGCCTCATGTTTGTACCTGTAATTGGGATCTCCAAATATCCAATAGAAATCATACTATGTGAAGATGAAACCGAAAGGATATCAACATCTTTTACCTCCTCTCTCAATTTGGAAACAACCAATGATGGCTTCTCATCATCTATTATTGGTCGTTCGCTAGCTGTCTAAGTGAATTCCCCAACTTCCTTTCTAACATACCCAAGTCCTGTCTGACTGGGTAATTCTTCTACTTTGATGGGGTTGACAATGCCTTGGCCATTAATGCCCAAGCCTTTTCCTTCATACCCCATTCTCTTCAACAGTTTGGAGCCAATTCCTATGGTATGATTTTCAAAAACAACGAAATCATCATTAGGAAACATACATGAATTCAGAGAACTACTTTTTACCTCACATCAGTCACACTGTAGCTTTTCCAAGGCCTCATCCTTAGCTTGCAGCTGTCGTAGCAAACTTTGTTTCTCCTCTTCCTCTTTATGTAGACACATTTTCAATTCAATGTTCTTTGCTTGAAGATTATGATTGTTGTGCTTTAGTTCTTCTAGGGCCTCTTCCGTGCCTTGTAACTGAAGCTGCAATTGCTCCTTTTCCTCTGTCTCTTTCTGTAGAGTTTCATACATTATATCTACCCTTTTGGAAATTTTGATCATAGTCTCGTACATCACTTTGTCATCCTCTATCACTTCACGTTCCATTATTCATGCTTGCAATTCACATCCATGCAAAGACCGCTCTGATACCACTTGATCCAAGTCTAGGTATGAAGGAGGACCCTTCCAAGACCTTTTACTTTTGTGATGTGTTAAATTTCATTTTTAAAAGAACATTAATGAATATATGTGCATGCTGTAAAGAAGAGGAACATGACAATCGTCAACACATGAAAACATAAGACATTGATAACGGAGTTCGTCTAGGAGGGACTACATCTCCGGGCCCTGGTGTCAAGATGGTGTAGGTTGCTGCATTAAGTGCTATCAATAGTGATGATGTACAGAGAGGTGATGTTGCTATTATAAAAGGGAAATTCCCTCACGCAAGAGTGGCTCCGAGAGATGTTCCACTACAAGAACTCTCAGTAAAAAGACTCCTATCAGTATGATGCAAACTCATGCATGATGAGCATCTTGCCAACATAGCATAAAAGGAATCTCAATTCAAACATGGATGACGACAACATGAGTATTCCATCAACATACAACAAAGGGATCTCAAAACATAACATGACGAATCATGACAACAACTACATCATAGAGATGATTTCGTGTCACATCAAGTAGGAATCATGAAAACAAGTAATAAACAAGATTCCTCATCAACATAAAATGGGATCTGTGCAGCACAATGCATAGCAAAAGAAGTACATGAACACACTGCATATACCTCACAACCAGGGTCATCTGAAGAAGCGGATGTCAAACTGCTAAAGTTGTTCGAACCATCGATTTCATGACATCAATCGCATGGAAATAATTGCTCGCACATGAATGTTGACACCTGGACTCCACTTAGAAAAGTGGCTAGAAAATGACATGAGCAAATGAAAAATTTGAATGCACCATCAGATTTGTGGCATCGAATAGTGCAAAATCGACTATCAAATTTTTGAATTCTGAGAAATTGAGAATCTAGGGCTCAAGGAATATTTTTTATTCCCCCTAGAATCCTCAAAGGTTTTGCTCCATGGGTGGACTGGAAATCTACAACTCAAAAGGTGAATCTGACCTCACCATTGAAATCCTTGTGGAAAATCGTGAAAAATGACTATAAACTTGACTATGTTCTGACAAAAATAATTTTTACCTCCCTGGAGAATCTTTGGGCATCAAAGAATATTCTACCTCCTTTGTCTCGAAATCCATGCCTGCTCCTGGTTCCTCCATCTCCCCCCATGCGCTGGTGAAAATGAATGTTTATATAAAATCTTGGGTAGATTTAACAAGGAGTTAGTTTGGTGCAGTGGTAAAATAGGCAAATGGTGGAGGAGAGTTAGGGGGATCAAATCCCACTCCTTCCTATTTTAATGCATATTTATTTTTAAAAACAAAAATGAATTTTAAATGGGGTGTCGGGTCCACATTGGGTGGCCCACCCCCATACCTCCATATCCATGGCATGTTTGTTTGTTGGTGCATTGTTTGGTTGTACGTTGTATTCATGGTTCATTTATGGAGTACCGTTGGTATGGTCTGTGGTTTGTTCATGGGGCCGCCCAGCAGGGGCTAACCCACGTTGGCTGAGCTAGTGCAATCCCTGCCAACCTCCTCATTAATGTATGGCATATACGTTAGTTGGTGTGGGGTGGTGGGGGTGGTGGCCCAACACCTCCTGTTATATATCTATATATATATAATATATATATAATTTTTGGCCAAAAATTCACCTGGAATTTGGCCCAGGTTGGCCAGAATCCGGTGTCCTGGTTCTATCAAAATTGTTGCCTCCTTAAGCCTACCGAGTAAGCAAAAAGTCAACCAAACTTTGACTGCTTCTAACTCCTTCATCCAGACTCGGATTGACAAACTTTTCACACCACCGTGATCATGAAGATGAGGTCTTTAACATGACCCTGGTTCAAACGTAATCCAAACACTTTGATTTTCAAGCTTCCATCAGCCCTCTTTGTACTATGTGTGTCTCTAGAGCCACCTGGATCACTTGTAGATGTGTTAGAGCCCATGTTAGAGGCTATGTTAGAGGCTATGTTAGAGGTCTAGGGACTAGTATAGATGTAGGGGAAGGTGATCCAATCGGTGGCAGAGGTTCTAGACTAAAGAACTGATGTTTTTATTGGGCCTAAGCCCCAGTTGCATGCATAAAGGCATATGGGAATGGTTGGAATATTCTAGTCACATGGAGGATAGCTCAATGCAGTGGTTATATCCCTAGTCGATTTCAGACAATGTTAGGGGAGCGACTATGGGAGTTCATGAGATTTCCTCTACATTCCTCGCACTGTTCGGAAAAAAATTAGATTGGAAATTCACAGGGGCTTCCAGAAAAAGTGAAAAAGGTTGTAAATGGTTTGAGGAGGTCCTCTCATGATGTGAATGCATTTAGTGAACTAATAGTGACCTTAGATTTGGTCCACTTTGTGCAGCTTTGATCCTAGTCCCAAGCTCAATTTCTCCCTACATGTTTTATATTCTTGCATTGTGAGCTGTGTGGTTGTTGATGGAGTTAGATGTTGAATGTATGTGTGGAGAGAAGGATGAATAGTGCATTGATGCTTCATATCTATTGGCGAGATTAGATTTATTTAGTCCATGAGTGTTAATGGTTGAATAATGAGAATATTTGAATCATGTTGAAAAATAGATCAGAATTGGAGTTGTTGGTGTAGAGACTGGTTGGAAAGTTTGGTATGCTACTAGAGTATATGTTGGTGATCCTCTCACAATTGTTTTGTAGGAGATGCTAATGCATGTAATGCATAACCATGTGTCTTATGAGGTTATTTGTATTATGCACCATCTTATTGTTGTGAGGATCTGATTGTATTCAGTTTTTATGTGGCCACAATTTTACTTGTTTATCTTCTTTTTGATGATGAGATCTTGCTGCTGAGAGAATGTATGCAGAGCTGATTTCTGGCTGAGCATAGTGTCTTTGGATCTAGTTTGAAAATATATGAAAGTAGTCTGCACAGTGGTAGATGAGAAACGACTTCATGAGAGAGGAGCAAAGATAGAAAAGCTTCAACGAAAGGAACAAGTTTCTCAATCTAATGGTGGTTGGATAGTCCAATGTTAGTTTGGTGAGGATCAACTGATCATGGTGGCCTTCAGTGGATTATAGTTCATAGAGATCCGTAGAAAAAAAATTATTCCAATCTTATCAATAGTATTGAGTCTCCTAGCTAATGATGGTTAGCATTTTTTTATATGAGATCGAGTTTCCATGTGAATGGTAGTCATCCAACTATGTAAAAGATCAATTTCTTGATATAATAGAAATTTAGAACAGAGTAGCAACAACAAGGGTGGTTTTCCTCCCAGAAGGGTTTCCACCAGAAACTTTGTGTCTCTTGTGTGGATGTTATTTTGATGTTCTGATATTGTTTATGTTTCTCACATGGTTTATGATTTAGCTTCTTATATGTTATATGCATGGATAATCTAATGAGTTGTTTGTGCATGTATTTGTGATTCCGTAAGTGAAGTTACAAAAGGAAAAAATCATATATTGATCACACTACTGATTCACCTCCACCCCCTCTATAGTTCTCAAATGTTTCCAAGATTTGGGGTTTGTTGGCGAAAATTTGAATTTTTTTTCCCATAATGGTTGTCCTCACTGTTGCAAATTACCAGGTATGACACTGTTATCACTTAGAAGTTTTCCCTAGAAGTTATCAAAAGAAAGGATCATCCGAGGTAACCACAAACCAATCTTTTAGGCTTAGGTTCTAGCCAACCTAAGTCCAGAGAGGGATCTCTCTTTATAATTTAGCTTTGTTTTTATGAGATTTTAGGCTAATTCTTAGTGTTCATAGGGTTTTTTTTGAATTGAAGGTTGGGTGGTGGAATTCTTAGGGCAGATGGATAGAGCTAGGTCTTCAAGCCATTGGGCTATAGAGTTAATCAATGGATAGCATAACTGGACTAGATCATTAAAGGGAATGTTCAAAGGGCAGGCTAGCAAAGAAAAAGGCAAATCTTCAGGTCTAATGGATGAAATGTTTCTAACTAGGGTGAAAGGGTAATGAAGAATCCTTGGACTAGGATCAGAATGGATAACAGAGGGTGGTCATGAACAAAGGGCAATTAAGAATCCTTTGCTATAGGCTAGGGGAGAAACTACGGAAGCTAAGGAGAAGTTAAGAATTCCCTAACTAAGATAGTTTAGTAGAAAACATTTAGAATGTAAATAGTCAAGATAGAGTGCATTCAAGCAATTTCTGAAATATCATTCATTGTTATACATTTAGATTTTAGAGAAACAAACAAAATTATGAAGAAACATAAGAAAAAAACAATAAACATGAGAGAATACTTATTTGTATTTCGCTTTACACAAGAATCTTGTTAAATATTTGAGCTTTATTCCTTGATCCAGTAAGCCAATCTAGTCATTGATACAATATAATGTTTATTTGAAAGAGAAAGTCTATAGAAATGTCATGGAATCCACCCTACATACTTCGAAATGTGAAGTATTTATACAAAAAATAATTACAAAATATCTCATAACAGTTTGAGATTTAATCTAGGAAATAAAATATCTTCATGCATGAAGATAGAGACAGATGTGAAACTGCTTCTTGCTGTCCCATTTATTGTGGTGTTGCTGGTTGTTTCTGTTGATTTTTAAGCCCTTTAAGCTAGCTGATGGTTGTGGTATTTCCACGCTGGAGTCTTCTTTACTCTTGATC
>APFE030654896.1:28437-41946 GCA_000404065.3 Pinus taeda
CATCATACTTCTGCAACCTTTCTACTACTTACCCATCTACTCATCCTACCATTTTCACTTCTCTTTATTAGGGTGCATGTGAGCTAGCAAACCCTTATCAAACATTTTTCTTTCTTTTTACAATAGTAAACTAACTAAATATAACCTTATTACATCCAAGGGCTCAGATTAAACAGTTGAGCTCCTTTTATTTATTCTACCTATCTACTTATCTGCCAAGGTTACACTGTTTGGCCAGATTTTTATTCTCTATCTGTAGACATGAAATTGAAACATGAAATAGCTAAGTTTAAACATTTTCACTATCATGGATTGTGGCAAAGATTAGAAACTACACACAATCATTTATTATGCACAAAAAAAGTAAATAGTAGTGGCATTTTGACTAGCTCACTTTCATGGTCTTTTTCTTTTCTTGGGGTTCATACTTTTCATCGTTTTGACCTTTTTATTCTTTTTGTCCTTTGATTATTCTTTTAGGACATACCCTCTTTACAATTTTTAATTTTTTGAATATGGAAAACATTTGCAGAAAGCAAAGGTATGTAGATTACAGGTTTAATTTCAGCGATTCAAAAATTATGACTCCTATTGGTATAGGAACCTAACAAACACAAAAATGTAAAATCTCAATTTTTATCTTGTGGATCTAACATTTTGAGAGTAGTATGTGAAGGTTGTGGCAAGGATCCAACTGCAGATAAAGTTTTGTAGCAAGATCACAAGCTACAACCATAATCTACAAGAATCTTCATGATGATTATTTGAAGAGGCTAGTAGGTCTGAAATATGCCAAGGACATGTGGGACAAGCTAGAATCTAATGGAACCAACAACAATAAGGAAAATGAGAAGAAGAGAAAAAAGAAGAAAAACAAGAAGAAGAACAAGGAGAAGGGCCTTCAAAAACTAGAATCTCAGCCACAAGAATCTCATTCTTCCAGTGCACGTGATTCAACAGATGGTGAGGATAGATCAAAAAATATTGCACCTAAAGGTATAGACATTAATGATTTTCTGTTGAGTTATAATTTTGATGATTCAAATTTTGATCATGTTGAATTGGCTAGTGAAGATGAGAATGCTATTAAGCTTCTTAGAGATGATATTTCTAAACTAACAACTACATGCAAAGATCAAGAAAAACTATTGTATATCTATGATGATAAGGAGGCCAAGCTCAAGGAAGAGATTGTCAGCTTAAAGGTTAAAATGGTTGAATTTGAAAAAGTTGAAGAAGGAATGAGGAAACAATACCAAGAAAAGGTAAATGAATGTGTGAAATTAGAAGGTGAAGTTGTTTCCTTGAGAAAGAAACTAAATATGGAGAAGAGCATGGTAGCCTTCAATAATTTTATTGGCATCCAAAAATCACCTTTCGATAAATCCGACCTTGGATTTCAAAAGGGTGACTCTAGTTTGCATGTAAGAAAAAATAACAAAGAAGAACCTAATAAACCTATAGCAAACATTACCAACAACAAAAGTGAGATCCAAGGAAACAAGAAACAAATCCAGCATCTAGTTAGCAATCAAAAGAACTAGTAGCAAAAATACAAGCAAAACCAACAACAAATCAAGCAACAAAACTAGAAATAGAGAATAAAATCTCAAGGAGCACCTACATTTAGAATATGTGTTGCTCCTAGAGATGGTCATGAAAGATTTGTAATATTTCAAAGGAATCAAGGTCCCTTTGTTCCTTTTGTGCACAATGTAGAATGTTACAACTATCACAAGTTTGGGAATATTGCAACAAATTGTTGGAGCAGATTACAGGTCCATCCATTGGAGGAGAGACACATTTCTTGCACGGTTTAGATCTGGCATGAGTAGAAGAATAATTGATCCTCTTGGCCATGTGGAGTGTTGTATATGCCATAGATTTGGCAATATGGCAAGATATTGTTTGCTTCACATTTACTCAAGGAAAAATCATCAAAGGCAGCAAAAATTTTTGGGTAGCAGAACCAACCCCCCCCCGGCGTTTTGGGGCTCAAAGTCTGAATTTTTGGGTAAAGGAATGGTAAAAGCTCTGCAAAATGCATGGAGCACGAATTTTAATGGGTTAAGTCCAAGGGTAGTCCGCCCTAAAATTTAATAGAGTAATCTAGAATGTGTCGGCTTCCCCATGATCCGCGGACCATGGGAATGTATAAATAGAGTAAAGATCTAGGGTTGGAAGACAATTTTTTAATAATAGCATTGATGTATGGGTTTGTAAAAGCGAAAGTGCTTTGAGTCTATAAGTCCAAGTCAAGGGTAGTAGAGGGTAGAA
The DNA here is from genome assembly GCA_000404065.3 of Pinus taeda. NCBI lineage: Eukaryota > Viridiplantae > Streptophyta > Pinopsida > Pinales > Pinaceae > Pinus > Pinus taeda. Next base: position 30,715 of record APFE030654896.1, read on the forward strand.
GAGGATCTGCAGCTGTGTGCACAGAGGTTTGGTAGAGTCCGTAGATGTGTGCGTGGACCCCTGTAACTGAGTGCGCAGGGCGGAAAGTGGAATGTACAGGACATAATATTAATAAAGATAAGTGTTTTTGAAATATTGTGTACCTAATCACCGATCTGAATGTTTATTCTTATGTTATGATTTTATGAAGCATATTTATGACTGCACGCACTAGGTTTAATTGTTAAATGTTTGCTTAAAGACCTTAAGCAATAGAACAGATCTATAATAACAGTAAGAAGACTAAGGATCTAAGAAACTCCCTTTCACGGATCTTCGCGAAGGCTTGACTATTGCACGGAATAACAAAAGTGTGTAGATCAGGTTGTGAATCCTCCTGTCCTCATCAAGACATCCCTAGGGTGTGGAAACCTAGTTCTAGTACCCTCCCATACTACCTCGGGTGAGACTTCAGTCCGCACTCCATGGATTTTTGCCGAAAGGGCTAGTAGTATGGGATTTGTTTGGCTAAAAACTCTTCCGAACCTGGGTTACGACCCAATAAGCCAACAAATGGTTCCGTTGTTGGGACCGGGATTTGCCTAAAAGGATGTCTAATGCCGGAATGTTGGAATCCTACAAGAAAAGAAGTTGAATATTGATGGGTCAGAGGGTTTATCACTGAACTCATGATAGATGCAACTGTTAGCAACAACGAAGTCGCAAATAATTTTCCTCAAAAGAATCGCGAGCAGAGAAAGCTTTAAAAGGATAGAAGGGTTAATTTTACCACTATAAAGGAAGTGGAGCATGCAAGGAATATAGTTTAGTATGGCAAACGAAATCGAGTTGCCTGTATTCAAAGGAGTCAGAAACGAAGACCCCGATCAATTTTGGTTCATAGTGAAAGCAGTTTGGGAAGCGCACGAGGTTACAGATGATAACATCAAAAAGGCCACATTGGTGAGCGCATTGTAGGACTGTGCATTGACATGGTATATTAAGCACTCTAGTGATCATCCGAATGCTAGAATAGTAGAGATCTAGGGTGTGTTGAACAAAGAGTTTAGTCAACCAAAATCAAAAACTCAATTGATCATTGGATTTAAGAAAATTGCGACGCTTCCAGGTAAGACACCATGGGATCTAGATTAGCACCTGAAAAGTATGATTCATGAGGCAAATATGATGTTTCCAGATGCACAACACCGTGCTTGGTTTGTGGCATCCCTGACACCGCACCTAAGGACGACGCTGTCACAACAAAAGATCTCGACCCAAGTTGAAGCATTAGAGATAGCGATGAGGTTGCATGAAATGACAATACAAGATTCTAGGTTGGGAGTCCAACAAATCCACGCGCAACTACAAAATATATGTTTAGAGATGCAGAATTTGAAGAAGGATAGGGTGTTGCAGCCATAAGTATGCGAAGAAGTGTGGTGTATAAAATGTAAGGGCCAGGGTCACGATAAGGATCACTGTCCTATATTCACGAATTATTCGACAGGTGGGGCACCTATGTCATAGAGACTAGAGGTGTCGGCTGGTGTAAGTGCATCCACCGCCCTCTAGTATGCGATTTGTCAAGTAGGAGGAAAGAATGCGATAGACAACTGTCACCTACCGCAGAAATATACCCAGGCTCCGTAGAAGTTGTACTGTAATTTTTGTAGGTCAGTGGGTCATGATGAGCGAACATGTCAAAGTTATGAAATAATTATGGATAGAATTCCATCTTATCAAGTGCAGGTGGAAATGTGAGGGCCCGATCCAACTGCAGCAATAGTGCGGGGTGGCTTCTAAGAGCGCTGTTGAGGACAATGAGGGATGGGACCAGGACGAGGGCGTGGATAGTTAATCTCCTACAACTATGGAGGACCTGGGCACTACGTGTGCGACTGTACGAATCCGACGAGAATAAGTTACACATACTGTGAAGAATTTGATCATGAAATGATAAATTGTCCAATGCTGATCGCCCAAATGTGTGAAAAAGGGGTGTTATAGCCCACTCCGATGCAAAATGTCCAGATGATGAGATCTAAACCACGTGAATAGGACCCCAACGTGAATATGATGCTTAGAAGTGGCACAACCATGGGGGAATATAAGGGGAAGAAGCCTGAAGAAGACACCTGGGTACGTAAGGCTCCTATAAAGGAGCCAGAATTTGATTCGAAAGAAACTTTTATGGAAGCTATGAAGAGCTTCATGGAGGTCTCTACTTCAGGTAGTAGGGATCAACCAAGGATGGATTTGGACCCCTCACTGATAACTACCTTTTTAGACACATGTATGAAACTGCTACGTGATAATAAGGCAGTCAAAGGGCTACAAGAATTAATCGCTAGATGCGCAGGACCCGGGGAGCTGCACGTAGTCTGAAAATTGGGGAAGCATGCCTTACGAACCGGACGTGAAATGAGGTTGACAATGCAAATTGGTAAATATGATATGGACCAAGTAATCTTAGACTTGGGGTTGGACTCAAACATACTACTGAAGCAAACTTGGGAGCGCATGGGCAGGCCCACGCTACAATGGCCCGCCATTCAATTACGAATGGTGAGCCAACAAAATATCTTGCCCATGGGAAGATTAATAGGAGTAACAGTAGATATTGATGGCGCGAGCACACAGATAGATTTCGAGGTAATAGAATTTTTGGATGATAGTAACCCTTACCCTGCATTACTCGAAATAGACTGGGCAACGAATATGAATGGAGTTATTAATCTGACGAAGCGGAAGATGATTTTTGAGACACAGTCCCTATGTGTGATCATGCCATTGAACCCCGCCAAAGGAAAATGTTACACAGAGGCCATGCAAGATGATAGAAGTGATGAAGAGCTCGATTGTATATACAAAATAACTATGCGGAACCAGGATTGGCTACTCCCTACTATCGATGAAAGGGCCCCATGGAGGACCGTAGAATCCTGCCTGTCGGAGGTTGATGAAGATGATGAGAAATGGCGCAATTGGTTGAGGGAAGTGATGACGCTAAATTGTAATATGATGACCAAATCCGTGCATTGTGTAACCACCCAGGCACAGGATCTACCAACCTATGATGGACTAATAACAGTGGAAGAATGCTTGTGCTAGTATGAGAGTGCAGTGCCCGAAGACCAGAGGTTTGATGCATTAAAATGGGTGTTGCGCGTGACTCCTGCACATTGGTGGGGAACACATGAAGGGAACTTTGAAAACTGGAGGGACTGCAAAAGGATGATGCAACTAAGATTTGGGAAGCCAGAGCTACGAATAACTAAGAAATATGATGGATGCAATGACCCATGCAGGCACCTCGCAAAATGGATAGAAGCGTATGGAGAAGAACCCAGCCTGAATGGGTACATCTATTTTATCATACCTTGGATGTCATTCCCAGAAACTAGTATACTGAAACAGAGCTCTGACATGGTACGGGCAAATGGTATATATTGAGCGAAGGGTTTTTACTAACATTCTTATTTGAGGACCAATGGATGGATACCGTTGACGATGCGCTACAATTTGTCAAAGCTGCTATCTTCAAATTACCACAGGAACCTGAAGAAATCATTCAATTGGAATGGACACGTCATTTAAGCCATACCTTAGAATGTTACAACTTGTAAGCGGAGGATGATGATGATGATCCCCAAAATATTAACATTATGGAAACAGAAGGAAGCTGTGAAGTTTGAGGACCAGCGATTGAGGATCCTGATATCACAACACCCCTAAAAACAAAATAGGTAAACATTGGTACAGAGGAAGAGCCGAAGTACGCAACTCTGGGGGACTATTAGGACAATGCCATGGTGGATAAAGTCGTCAAGTTACTGTGCGAGTATCAAGACCTATTCTCGACCAAACTAACAAATCTGAAGGGGATTCTCGGTGAATTAGAGGTGATGAAGATAACTCTAAAGCCAGACATGAAGCCGATTAAGTAGCGCCCCTACCGTTTGAATCCGAGGTATAACGAAAGATTCCATGAAGAATTGGACAAGATGCTTGCAGCAGGAATTATTGAACCTGTCGAAGAATCTGACTGGGTGATTCCTATGATAGTGCAAGAGAAGAAATAGAAGGGTGAAATTCGAAACTGCGTGGATCTCCGAAAACTAAATGATACCTACATTCATGACCCGTTCCTAACCTCGTTTATAGATGAAGTCTTGGAGAATGTTGGTGGACAGGAAGCGTACTCATTCACGTATGAATTCTCAGGATATCACCAGATCAAGATCGTGCTGGAAGAAAGGAGCAAGACCACCTTTGTGACTGAATGAGGATGTTTTCAGTACACTGTGATGCCCTTCGGATTAAAGAACATGCCGTGATATTTACACACATAGTAGTGGCTGCGTTCAAAGAGTTCATTCATCAGTTTTTGGAGGTTTATTTTGATGATTGGACTGTATTTGGGCTAGTCAAGAAACATGTGACAAGCTTATGATTGATGTTGGATACATTTTGACGACACCATATTGCACTAAATCTTAAAAAGTGTACCTTCCTCTTTCCTTTCGGAAATTTGCTTGGTCATGTAGTCTACAGATAGGGCCTGATGGTGGACCCTACGAAAATTGTTGTCATACTCAATCTGCAAGCACCGCGCAGTGTCAAACAACTTTGCACCACATTGGGACATACTGGGTACTACATGAAGTTTATTAAGGGCTATGCACATATCATAGCACCGATAGAACAATTGTTAAAAAATAACACTACATATTGTTGGAATGAGGGCTGTAAGAAGAAGTTGGAAATTCTAAAGGAAAAAATGGCCTCGGCCCCCATCTTGGTTTTCCCGAAATGGGACATTGAATTTCATGTACATGTGGATGCGTCTTGTATCGAGCTAGGCATCATACTCATGCAGGAAGGAGAAGAAGGTATTGATCACCCAATTGCATTCGCGAGTCAGCGGCTATCAAAAGCAAAAAATAATTACTCCGCTATTGAGCGTGAGGGATTGGCAATGTTATATGCGATTTAGAAATATGGCCACTATCTACTCGGGGGGCATTTTAAAATGTATACTAATCACTCTGCATTAAAATACCTGATGAATAAGCCTTTTTTGGGGGGGCGTATCTGTAGATGGTTGTTATTGTTCCAAGAATATGACTTCAAGGTCATTGTAAAGCCAAGACACCTAAAGGCCAGTCCATATCACATGTCTCGAATTGAGAACGGCAAGGAGCCAACAAATTTAGAGGAAGGACTACCTGATGCATAGCTCTATGCAGTACGCATTGCAGATGGTAATTTTGAAGATATAATCCACTTCTTAACCATGGGGACTACGCTGTAAGGTTATTCAGTTCAGTGGAAGAAATAATTAGTGACACATGCGGTGGATTTCACTATTATCGCGGGGCACCTCTACAAAATGGGAAATGATGAAATATTAAGAAGATATGTACCTGAATTTGAATGGGGACATATCCTCATAGAAGCACACAGAGGGGTAGCAGGAGGAAATTATGCAAGACGGGCGACAATGCAGAAGGTTCTTCGTGCCGGACTATGGTGGCCAACTCTACATAAAGATTCAAAAGCCTACTGTCGGGCCTGTGATGCATGTCAATGGACTGGGAAACCATTGCGAAGAGATGAAATTCCGCTCAATCCACAGGTGACATTGCAACCGTTCAAATAAAAGGGCGATCGACTTTGAGAGGCCCATCATGCCTCAAGGAAAGACCAGCGCGTGCTATATCATCACCGCGAAAGAATACTTGACTCGATGGGGGGAAGTGCAACCATTTAAGGACTGCGCAGCCGCTACAACTGTGAAATTCTTGTTTGAGAATGTGTTGACACAATTTGGATGCCCGAAAATTCTAATGAGTGGCCGTGGAACCCACTTCCTAAACAAAACTATCAGCACACTCACTGAGGAATTTCAGGTATATCATCAACAAAGTACGGTGTATCATCCACAAGCGAATGGGACAGTGGAAGCTTTCAACAAGATTCTAGAGACTGCTTTGACCAAGATCTGTAATGAAAAGTGCAATGATTGGGATTTGTGCGTACCTACTGTGTTATGGGCATATTGAACCACTTGCAAGAAATTGACAGTTCAGACACCTTTCCGGTTAGTCTATGGCATGGAAGCTATCATGCCAATGGAATACATTATACCTAGTTTGCGAATCACAATAGTAACAAGCATGGCAGGTCCTGGATCATTGGAAGAAAGGCTCGCGCAACTAGAAGAACTAGAGGAGGAACGGTCTCTAGCAGGATTCCATCAGCAAGTACAAAATCAACGCGAAAAGGCTTGGCATGATCACCATATCAAGTTGTGCACATTCAAATAAAATGATTTAGTATTACTATATGATAGCAAGTTTGAGAAATCCCCTGGTAAACTCTGAATGGATTGGTTAGGACCATATGTCGTCAAAGAAGTTACAAATGGAGGTGCAATCCAGCTCAGCAAGCTTAATGGAGAGCCATTCCCTAGAAGAGTAAATAGTATTCACCTAAAGCTCTATACAGATGGGTCGATGACGTAACTAACTGACTAAAGTAAAGTCTCACTGCTCCGCACAGTTGAAAGAGAGTGCGGGATGATAAAGTAGTCTGTGAGGGAACTGTGCGACAATGGGGGTGCGTGTCATATCGGTATGTCACATGGATTGCGGTTGCACAGAAGGGGATCCACTGCTACGAGGACAAGCGAGGAAGTGATCGTTGCTATCACTATTCATGACAAGATGTCTGAGTTAAGACGAAAAGGAGCGAGCGGCAGAATTTGAAGTTTGACAAGGCTATAAATCACAGTGGGACACCTATTGCATAAATCATAGTATCTAGAGGCTCAATATGGAAGCCATGAACCTTGATGGTTGAAGACTGAGCTGAGTAGAGATGTAGGACTTTCTAAACAATGCAAGGTCGCAAGCTGGGGGTGCCATGCTGCACTTAATGCAGATGGTGGGAGATGTACCAGAAAGCTTCAGACAAGTAGCAGGACCAGTCCGGACGCCGCTCCACAAACTAAAAATTGACAAAAAATCTACAAAATCTATGGGACAGACGGTGGATTCTATGACAAATGATGAAATTATGCTCACAAGTTCATCTCTGATAAGCCTAGAAGATTGGGATCTCATGGACAACAACAACTTTCTTGCAAAATTGCAACACAAGGTGTAGCAGATATTGAGTATACAGGACTAGATAATGTAAACTTTCTATACCTGCATGAAGAGTTCATGGCTCTAGCACCTCAGCGAGAGCTAAAATCCTAGAAGGATCCACTTTGTGTTAACCAAGGAGAGAAGAATGAGCATCATCGGTTTAGGGAACTAGTGGGAGTAATGGAGTAGGAGCGTGAAGAAACGTGCAAGAAACAAGGATGGAACGATGAGGTGTAGTATGTCATTCACAGGGATGGTGAACCGTGAAGTCTTGATAGTGCATCTAGCCGCACCGACGAGTGACTCAGGATGAGTTACAATGATTATGTTGGGGGCCTATTGGGTAGTGTACCCCCCCCCCCGGTTTTGGGGCTCAAAGTTTGAATTTTTGGGTAAAGGAATGGTAAAAGCTCCGTGAAATGTGTGGAGCGTGAATTGTAATGGGTTAAGTCCAAGGGTAGTCCACCCTAAAATGTAATAGAGTAATCTAGAATGTGTCGGCTTGCCCATGGTCTGCAGACCATGGGAATGTATAAATAGAGTAAAGATCTAGGATTAGAAGACAGTTTTTGAATGATAGCATTGATGTATGGGTTTGTGAAAGCGAAAGTGCTCTAAGTCTGTAAGTCCAAGTCGAGGGTAGTGAAGGGTAGAAGAGGCTCTGTAACTGTGTGCGTAGAGGCCTGGTAGAGTCCACAGCTGTGTGCGTAGACCCCTGCGGCTGAGTGCGCAGGGTGAAAAGTGGAATGTACTAGACATAATATTAATAAAGATAAGTGTTTCTGAAATATTGTGTACCTGATCACTGATCTGAATGTTTATTCTTATGTTATGATTTTATGAAGTATATTTATGACTGCGTGCACTAGGTTTAATTGTTAAATGTGTGCTTAAAGACCTTAATGAATAGATCAAATCTATAATAACAGTAAGAAGACTAAGGATCTAAGAAACTCCCTTTCGCGGATCTTCACAAAGGCTTGACCATTGAGCGGAATAACAAAAGTGCGTAGATCAGGTTGTGAATCCTCCTGTCCTCATCAAGACATCCCTAGGGTGCGTAAACCTAGTTCCAGCACCCTCCCATAGTGCCTCGGGTGAGACTTCAGTACGTGCTCCACGGATTGTTGTCAAAAGGGCCGGTAGTACGGGATTTGTTTGGCTAAAAGCTCTTTCAAACCTAGGTCAGGGACCCATAAGCCAAAAAAAACCAAGAGGCTCTAGCACAAAACCTGTGAAGAAAAGGAATACGTAGATGAAGGAAGAGAAAAAAGCATATGAAGGATAAAAGGAAGCATCCCAAGACTTTATGGAAGAAGAAGAAGCTTCAACTCTTCAACTAGTGAAGAGCATTCCCTCCTATAGTCCATGATTATTTCCTGCATACTTATAGAGGATTGAAAATCATGAGAGGTGCATAACCTCAGGGGGAGCATATGATGGGGTTTTCAGCAACATTGATGAGTTCATTTTATCCTCATACACATTCAGGTCCACAGGATCAACCTATCTATTGGAGGTATATTGAGCTAAGGTGAAGCTATGCATGGTATTGATTTTCATGATTTATATTGTCTCTTTCATTCCTTTCCGATCATGTGTTTGTAGCATCTTTATATATCTTTCATGAGTAGAAATTAGAGCACATTTTTAAACCACGTATATGCTTTTGGTTTCCACTAACAACTGGTTGAAAATATGTGCAATCATGCATAGATTGTGATCATCATTTCAATATGTATTGAGATGAATTGTGACATGGACCAACCATGTGTAGGTTGTTATATGATGATCACTACAACCATGTACTTAATATTTTTTCATCATTATGTATTGGTTGAGAGTCCAGTCAATATTATGTTAAGCCATCATGGTGATAGGCATGTTGTGGAGGAACCTTATGAGCCATTTTGTAGCCATATCTATGGGACAATAATGATGTAATTGTCATGATGTATTATGTATTTTCGTTATTGGCCCATAGGAGATGATCATAGCAGTTATGTATTTCATTGATGTAATCATGTAAAATGTTCATGGAGCCATGTACTTATGTTGTACTATCTTTTTGTCATATAGCCATGAGTCATGAGGTCACGTTATGGTCATATGAGAGTATGTATGAGGTCTTGTATCACTACTACATCCATGTATGTATCATTGTATATTTCATATGTTCATGGTCATGTGGAGTCACAGTCCATATGGTGCTTCTCTTTGTCAAAGGAATCATTGTTTACAACGGAAGCAATCGTTTCAACCCAACAATTGGTATATCTATATCTTGAAGATGGAACATGTTCAGGGGAGCATTATTTTTTCCTATTTATTTCAGCCATACATTGTTGGAATTATGATCTGTTTGGAGGTTTTCATTCCATGCCTCAGACTATGCTATGGCAGTGGGGTTTTTGGCCTCATGTGATGAGATGTTATGGTAGTTGCTAATATGTAGTTATGGGAGAGATTGTATGTGGTTGCCTCATGTGGATGTTGTTGCATTTTATGTGATGCTCATATGACATTTCTATGAGGATTGTTGGATGATTCTCATGCACACGTTGTTGCTATATTTGATGCTTCTTATAGTTGCACATGTTGCATATGTTGATTATGGTTGCCTTTGTGTTGGCATGTTGATGCTTGCTGCTACAGGTGTTGGTTGGTATTCTTCTCTGAATGGTGATTGGATATTATGCTACTTATTGTTTATATGGAGACATGGATGATTCTTTAATTCATTATATCTTATCCATGTAGATATGTACTACTCCAGTTCTTGTGCTTCAACTCTTGTTGCTTATTCATATGGAGTTGACCCTTTTCCATTGATGTCAAAGGGGGAGAGAATTTGGAGAGAATTCATATGGATGGAGTTCAACCTCTATTGGGCATAACTCAGCTTGGCCAAATTTTGGGCAAGGATTTTGAATTTTGTGGAGTGTTGAGGCAAATTAATTACCTATCATTTAATTGTCAACTCGGGGGTTTCATAAAACTTGCAAAGCGTGCATGCATTGTATATGCTAGAAATTAACTTTCAATTTAGATCAATCTAACTACAAAACCAAATAACGACAAACCAAATTCACATATTCTAATTCAACAATAAAATCAAAAGAAATTATAGTACAATGTCCTGAATTGAAATCTTAATATTTCAATCTTGCAGAAACTGCAAAGCACACCACTCTTTCAGAAATGAAAGCAAAAACAATCCTTCCTAACCTCTCACACAGGAAAATATATGAAAGAAAATAAAAATAGATGCTCTTAACTTATAGGTAGAAAGCAAATAAAAACAATCACTCTTAACCTCTCACACCTGAAAAGATATGAAAGCAAATAAAAACAAATGTTCTTAACTTCTAGGTAGAAAGACAATAAAGACAATCACTTTTAACCTCTCACATAGGAAGAGATATGAAAGAAATAAATCTTAGGCTATGAAAGTAATAAATATTAATCTATGAAAAACAATAAATCTCACACATTGTAGGTGGCTGATCCAAAAGCATGAGAGATGGCAAGTTGAGAGGCTCCAAATGCAAGCATAACCAAATCAAGCTGAACATCACTCATGAGCATGGTGCCAAATCCAAATTATATATTCAAAACATGAGCATTTTCCCAACTTTACACATGCCTTCCAAAGGAGAAGGCTCTCCTATTTATACAAAAACATAAGAAGCTACCTCATTAATGGAGGTCCATTATTCTCTCCCTAGATCCCTAGAGAATTTCATAGAGTTACAACTCAAATAGGTAATGATGAGACACATATCCTCTTTGACCTTTATCCAAATCTTCTTCCATATCTTGAAGATAATTCGAATTTGAGTATTGGAGGCCACATAAGGGTGCCTTGGATGTTGGGTTGTATTATATTCTTTCCACATAGTTAACAGGGGGTTTAAGGGGTACGTGTAACCCCACTTTATGGGGTCCGGGGCAGCGCCCCAGAAAATTTTGGTTTTGGACCCTATGTTAGGTTGGGCGGACCCACCTATGGTTTTGAGCATGATTTTTCGCACATGTTTTTTGGACGCGATGGTTTTCGGTCCATGGTTTTGGACGCGATGGTTTTTCGGTCCAT
>APFE030654896.1:49584-99054 GCA_000404065.3 Pinus taeda
TCCCACCCCACTTTACCTTTTATAATAGATATAAAAAATAATAATGGGATTTTTTTTTATCTAAATGACATTATTAAGATATTTGATGTAGCTAGATTATCAAAATACATAACCCAACTACCTTTTGTCGCTTAACTTTATTTTGAAAAAGAAAATCATAACGAATTTTAAGTGTGATTTTTTGGAGTTTCCGGTAGATTTATGGCCGAAATTTGGCGGAAAAAAATTATGGTGAAATCTTGGTTTGTGTAGTTTAAATTGAATTTTTGACTGCATATATGGATTCAACACCTTGGAAAACCTTTGGGGCACTTTGATTATGCAGAGTTCACCTCTCAAACTTGTGATTTCAATGAACCAGATTTTAAACAAATTAAATCAGAATATAAACTAGAAAACTTTTCAAAAAATCACACTTAAAAACAACTCGTAAAAAATTATAAGTACAAATTAACAACTAACTAAATATAATAACAAAAATTAAAATATATTATCATAATCTTAATTTCGGTAATAACCACGCTTGGGAGGGTAATTATAAAGTTAATGTCAATATCTTCCTACCAATATAAATTTCATTGAAAGATGAAATGGACTCTACCTTTCCATGCATTTGAGATAAAATGGACCTTTACCCTTAGTGATATAGCAACTCGGTATGAAAACCTTTTTAAATGTACTTAAGATTAAGAACTATATCTTCACATCGTACTGAATAAATCAACATCATTGACCTTAACCTACATAAGGATTTGATCCACTTTTAATTGTGGACTCTCATTTTATCTGATTATAAATGGTCAAAACTTCATATCATGCATGATACTAACTCTCCTACTTTATGAGTTTAAAAGTAAAGTATACCTAATGGCTCACCCCTTTACCCTTGCACTTTATACATTGATATTTTAATATTTTTTCAAACTATTTTAATTAATAATATATGATGCTTTTTTCATTATTTTTAATATTATTAATTATATAATGTTATTAATAATTAATAATTATTTAAAAAAAATAAATGATAAATAAATATAAATCATAAAATAAATAAATAAAATATTTTACTTCATTATAATAATAAATAAATCAACAAAACTACACATAGAGTGTGCAACAAAATGGAAAGATGATAATCCACTCCCGCGATATAGAACTTTACTTATCGACTCGTTCTATTTACAATATATATATATGTAATTAATAAAATAGTTTGGCTAATTAAACTCAGATGCTATTCTTTTTATCAATGTTTAAATTTTATTGTAGTACATGTTTATTTTTTATAAGTGAATGTAATTAGTAAAGTATTAAGTCATATGTACTTATATATTTTTTTAACGAGTCCAGCGGTTTATTTTTGGGTTTATATGTACACTTATTAAGATTATTCCAGGTGTGATTTCTTCGTTGAAGACTGAAAAAGAAATACTAACATTTTTACTTTAGTACTTAAAAATTAGATTAAATGATATTTTTTAAATCCAAAAGTTAATCGAAATTGATAATATTCTAAAATTGTTGTTTAAATACTTAAGAATGAGATGACATGTTTTACACCTTTTAAAAACTCAAAAAAAATATGTTTTTAGACATTTAATTATTTTCAATTTATAAAAAAAAAATAAAAATTCAATTAAGAAAATAATAAATCATATTTGTTGGTTCGAAAGGCATTGGCCAAAAATTCTCTCATGTGATTTCTACCTAAAGACTTTGTTTAATACAATGAATCAACTAAAATTATAATGATTTATATAGTTCCAAATTTTTACGATTTTCATGTTTAAATGTTATACGAGTATTTTACTTTAAAAATTTAAAATAATATTATATACAATTTCTATAAGTTAGAGAAGGTGTTCCAAGCATTTATATAACATATTAAAGTGTTTCAATCATTTATTTAATAATAATAATAATAACAACAATAATAATGTCTATGGGTCTTGGATAGACAATGATTTTGTTAAGGCACTCTTTGATGCGAAGTCACCGGTACGATTCTCTGCCCCAATGGAAGTGATAGATTGGACATGATGAAGATGTAGTCGTGCGAAGCTTACAAAAAAAAAGTTTAAAGTTCACTTGGGGTAGTGCAATAGACAATGGTTGTGGAAATGAAGTCTCACCGAACCGGAGGTCTTGGGTTCAAATCTTGTGCTATCCCCGGGGTGAGAAGTTGAGCATGATGAAGATGTAGTCCTACCAAGCTTACAAAAAAAAATAATAACAAGAACAATAACAATAACAATATTTTTAAAGTTTACAGATGGCTTAAGTTGATGAGTTATTAATATTTTAAATGTTTAGGAGTGACAAAAACAATTAAAAAAAATATGGCATAGTTTAATTAATAGACAAAATAGTTTTTCTCCGCCAGAATTTGGTAATACAATTTTTAGGGAGATTATGATTTCTTGTGGTTTAAAATGCACTTTTGAATTCATAAATAGATTCAACACCCTCAAAAACACTTGAAACACTTTAACTTTATGAATTAGGCAATTTAAACTTAGGACTCATAAAAATTTCTATTGAATTTTGGGCAAAATTGACTAGGAAAAATGCCAAAAAAAACCATTTCATTTAGACTAGGCCAAAAATATTATATATCATCAATATTTTTAGATATTTAACTAATTCCAAAATTTAACAAAAATATAATAAATAAAGTTTAAAAGCCAACCAAGATCCATCTTAATCCAGATCTACCAGCATGCAGGAGGACATGTCTAGTTTAATTTTTAATTTCAGTTATAGTAGAATAAAAATATATAAATAAATATATAATATATATAATAATACTATATAATATATATATAATATATATAATATATATATATATATTATATATATAAGTATTTTTTTTAATTCTTTAATTTTAATGTTGACTAAGTCAGCAATAACATTACATACTAAACACCTAATAACTAATGTTTTACCCAAAATAATACAATACATAAATAAAATCTGTAAGTGAATTCGAAAAAATATAATAACTCAAGTTATATTAAACTATATACTGGTAATTTCACTAAGAGGTGCAAAGGAACGTAGATAGGAGGAGCAAGGAATATGTAATGCAATAATCAAGTGAAATACAATCAAAATTTGAGTTTTTATATATCTTCTAAAGAGTGTAACAGAAGATTAAATTTAAGAAGAAATTTACACTAACATAAATGTCCCAAAGTAATGGCAATCCTTGCAGGAAGAAGGTACATAACAAAGGAGATAAATTTATGTGGGGTTTCTTAAAATGGGATGAAATAAGTTTTGAAGATGGAAATTATGAGGTATCTATCAACTAAAGCTACCACTGGCACTTGGGAGAAACATCGTTTATTAGTAATTTGTTGTGAAGATGAAAAAACATCGGATTTCAAATAGAATTTTTGTATCAATGAATGTTGTGAAAGTAATTGTGAAAAGATCTGTGATTAGGACAACTCAGTCGAGAGTGCCTTTTAACAAATCTTACATCAGCATCTTTGTGAAAAGTTGGTTGGATGAATATGCCATTTACATACAATAGCTCTTTGCAAAAGAGTTGAAATATTGGTTGAGATAGCTCTCTTGAAATTGACAAATGATTCATAATCTTAAACAAGTACTAATTATTATTTTGAGTAAAAAATGTTATTTGTATTTTGAATATATTTTCTCTTTAATTATTTTTTCAATAAAAATTGTTATTTGTTATGTTGTTATACTATAATTTGTTTTTCTATCCTTATTTTAAAAAATATTTGACTTATTATAACATTAAAAGTGTAAACAAACATAAAATAAGGTTCTACTTAATAACATTCCACCACTCCAATAGAATCGGACGTATAGACATTCGCTATAGTTAAAGCGAAAAAACAAAATTTGCCATTTTTCATATTTCCTCTCGTATTATACGTTATCATATGGGCTCATGGCATGATTAATTGCAATAAGCTCATTCTAGATCTGACTATCCACTTGATCATAGTTGACCAGTTTCGTTTGTCCTTTAGAACCAAAATTTAGAAACAAATCAATATATATAAATTAGTTGTCATATATTTTTTTGGACACTGATTAGATAGAAAAATTAAATCCTTGTTTCTAGGAATATCATGCATTAAATTGGTCTTAATATTATTGTGTATAATGTCAGTACAATTTCTCTGGCAATTAGAGTCCTAGCCTGCCGCATAAAGTCTTGCAAGTGCTAGGACGTTCCAACATGCCCTCTTTGTTATTTATCATGTGTCACCTCTTACTTATCATTTGTAATGTTGCATGTGCTCCATTTGTTGTTGGAGAGGACTCAGCTCCTATAATTTCACTTTGTAACTTTTTGACATGTATAGAAAAAATGTCTAACCACATCACTATACTAAATGACATAATACCCGTTTAATGTATTTTGAACGTTGATTATTTGTATAAACAAAGGCCAGAGGCACAAGAATATTGCGACAGGGTTTCACATGAAAATCATTTAGTTTCAAATTTAGAGCTACATGCAGATGAATTTGAATAGGTGCCATGTTGTCTTGATCATTTAACAAATTTTGCAGGCTCAAATCAATATTAAGTCACTTTGTTTGAACAAGAGAGGGTAAGAGGATGGAAAACTTAATACACAAGTGGAACTCTTTTGAACTTGCGAGTGGGACTGGAAATCAGACTAGGAGGTATGGTGTACTCAGATGCTTGTATACCATGTACTTTGCAGGTTGTAGCATCTCATCATAAATAGACTTTTATTGACCATGAGGTAGTTACTTTGTTCCTTTTTCCATGTTTCTCTAAATTATCTTTACAACTAAGATTTATGGAATATAAATTGTGTTTCTTGATACCTTGCAGATGAATCGATATCTAACCTAAATACATTTATACAATCAGAATTCCAACGTTGCCTATAGCACTGAGTCTAATGTGATTTAGGTAGGTGACTATCCTAAGGACAATTATTGTTGTCTTTTTTTAATGTTTTTGTTATGATGATTGATTTGTATACATGGTTTCTATAACTGCAACTATGTAGTAAGAATATTACCATAGGATTTACAACCAACAATAAATCATTTTTAATGTTCTTGTTTATGATCATTGAGTGTTATACATAATTTTTGTTGTTGTCATTATGCAATAGAATTATTACCATAAGATAATAAAAACCAGAATTATCTGTTATAATTTTGGTTTCTATATTTCTACTCATTGATTACAAAGAAAATGCATGGTGATAGTATGCTTCTTTTTTTGTTTAGCAAGAAAATATATGGCAATAGAATGCCATTTTTCTTTCAAGGAATTTTATGGTAATAGAATGCAGTTTGTGTTAGAGACCAGTAGGGATTTTTTCAAGATTGTGTTTCTATTTTTGGAGAATTTAGAGTAAATTTATTTGTGAACTTTCTTATTCTGGTCTATGTTTCTTAGACACTTATTTATTTATTTTTAAAATGAAAATCCATCAAATATGTAGAGAAAATTGGAATTGCACGAGCATTTCAGAGGACAAAAATGAAGCATTCCCCTACCCATTGGAAGACCATCTTTGTGTTTCCAAAATAATATCCATTTTGAAAATTCAATTCCTCTGCCTATAAAACTAGAAGAGCCACTATAATCAACTTTGTTCCCACTAGAACACTATCTCCATATATGCTCTAGCCTAGCAACTGTTGCTGGGTTGGGTGGCTTATTTTCCTCTTGCAAAGTTAATTACGTAATGATGCCATTCTATAAGGAGGAAATGCCAACTAATATGATTGCATGTTGCATACACCTTCCATCCTACTGAATCACTCATTTGGCCTCAAAGAAAACTTGTTTCCAGTGATGTGAAGCAATAAAGACATAAAAAAAATTTGATGCAAGTGACTCAAATGTAAGCAACAACTATATACATGTAAATCATGCTTTGGAAATTCATTATCTGCGATAGGTAGAGCTTGTGGGTCTCTATAAACAGTCGGTTGAACAATAAATGAAAAATCTATTGTAATTCTTGTACCTTGATAGCCATCAAAATTCTACAACAATTTAGTTTGTTCAACAAACTAAAAAATGAAAGCAAATTGGTAACCATGCAGAGATTTACCTCTTTAAAACTGAATCCAATTTAAATATGTTCGACTGAAGCCACATCTATTAGCCCATATATAAACTTGGATGTTCAAGTGAAACCACATCTATTAACATAATTCTTTTAAAGAAAACTTTGTGAAAAAAATTAAATATTCATAGCGTAGATATGGGTATGATTATGTTTCAAAGTATATATTCATGCAAAAAAAAAATTAAAGAAAACTTTGTAGAAAATTTTAAAGATTCATAACATAGATCTAAGTATGATTATGTTTCAAAGTAGACATTCATAAAAAAATCTTTTAAGGAAAACTGTTTGGAAAAATTAAAAGTTTGTAGCATTTTTATAATAAATTTACTCTATAAGTCAGTCCTATATACTTGTAGAATCATCTAAAGATTTAATTTCAATTAGTGTAGATCATTGTCTAAATTTTGATTAGAAGGATTTTAAGTAAAAAAAAAATTAGCTTGAGCTTAATTAGACTTTAGATGTAGATTATGTTAGAGTTCATTCATCAAGTCAATGAATGACTCTGAAAATCTAATCATGAACATGTTAAATTATGGTGAATTTAGAAAAGAGGTAGTTGCACTTATGGAGTCCGAAGAAGCATTATCAGGGAAGCTGGGGATATAGTAGGCCGATCTCTTAGATTATCGCAGTGTTTTTGGAAACATCAATGGTTGCTCCGAAGTTTTCCACATCCCTAAGCCCTATGATAATCTTGATAGATTGCAGGGGTGTCTGATATGAACTAGTTTATGAATTTAAGGTTTCTTAGACAATTTATGGTGAAAGCAAGGGTTTCATAATGTTTTAATGGGCGTTGTAGTTTGATAGCATAGACTACAAGCTTTGAAGCCCATTGAATGTGGTGGAAGCATGCTTTTTCATAGAGAGTGTGAAGCATTTGGTGTTTGATTCCTCTGTATCGGGACTTGTTTACGAGAGGAGGACTGGAAATCTTGGTGATGGTGAAATTATGGATGAGAAGTGTTGGACCAATCTTGAATTTTGTCGTGAAAGGAAGGAAATTTCGTTAACTTTCATATTTTTGTAAATCTAATTTGTCATTAATTCTATAAATATAATTTGTCCTAAATTCTAGAAAACTCATGGTCATGATCAAATGTATGGTGTGTTTGTGTAGTTGTGGTCTCCATTAGAAAATACTAGAGAAAGTTGGATGGGCCCTCGGAAATGACAAGGCCTTAATCTAGTAGTCAGAAGGGTCTCTATTTCTAGGTTAAAACAATTCAATATTCATGGTACAAGGACATCATAATAATGTATCTTTGTTTATTCCTTTAATTGCTTTCTATAACTACCACTTCCTTCCATACTCCACTTGTATTTGACTTACACATACACAAAACACCATCACTTCCTGATGTTTCTAATGTCATTCCACCCATATCCCAATCCAATTTCCATACCCCACCATATTTCCCTAATAGCAAAGAAACCATGTTCAGTAAAGGATTTTCATTTGTGTTTAATCGAGCTCAATGTGCGATATAGAGACTCATTTTCTTCTAGCAATAACTATTAGTTCATATGGCTTGTCAATATTAGGTGCCCATAAAATAGCATATACTTGGTATGCATCTTCACGAGGGGTTACTAACTCTGCAATTGGATGCCAATGCTAATGAACATCTATAAACTTCGAAATTTTTACTGTTGTAGATTCGAGTTGAAGCCTAAAATAAATGCATGTTGTTTAATAGCACTGGCATGGGGCTTCCAAGCAATGGAGGCTGTCAAACATGAACATTTTCCAAATCTCTCAACTACATGACTTATGTTTTGAAATTCTACTCGAAGTTGCCATTGCTTTAAGTCTAATGAGTCAAGTGATTCATAGATATTCACATGGCAATCAACATATGAAAGCACAAATTTCAATCCCAAAAAAAAAACACCAAATTGAATATCCAATGTCACCATTGGTCCATCTTGAAACTTATAACACAACCTCCATGTACATGATTCATAATTTTCTTCCACTTCCTCCCAGAGTGAAATAGTGCCATCGATACTAAAAGAAGCAATGATGTCTCCATACTCAGGAGGATCCCATACTATCTTTACCAGGCTACTAGTGTGTGCCTTCCATCTAGAGGTGCAAGTAAATTATGAATATCTAGCCTTGTGAGAGTAGAAGATGTGGACGAAACCATCTACATGCCCCCCGCCATTCTTCATCTTTTGTAATTCCATGCATTACATTGAATGCCTTCCTCCACTGACACTAATTTTTTTTCCATTTCTGTTCTCTTTTCGGACAGATTACCTCAAAATAGTTGAATGTTTATAATCTGATATGCTTACTGGCAGCGTAGGATCAAAATAACATGGGCATTTTGGGAGAGCCAATTTTGATTTGGAAAATTAGGTCGTCTATACTTTTATCGACTCAGAGCCGGATGACACCTATTTTTTTCCTCAATTGGAAGGGTATCTAGGTGAGTGATGAGTGTATACTAGGATGTTGTTCCTCGACATGACTCGATAGCACCCGAAATCGCTGGGAGAAAGAAAGGAACAGGTCAAATTTTGATTTCAATTAGGAGGATGAAAATGAAAGCTTGCCATTGGTTGGGGTGAACAGTGTCTGCTTAGCCCAAGCCCACAGAGAAAATACCTTTTGGTGTAAATACCACTTTTCATTATATATATATATATATTAATATATGTATATATATATATGTTATATTGAAATTTAACCTTTTTTCCTACTTATAAATTACTTTTTTATTGCTTATAAATTAAATGAAATATTTTTTAGTGCCTTAATTCTAGGGAATCAATGTAATAGTTATCTTCAATATCATTAAAAAGGTTTGAAATATTATGGATTAAGTAAGATGTACTAAAACATCATACAAAGTATATTTCTAATCTTTTTTTCTTTTTCTTTTTCTTTTTTACTAAAGGAATTGATGATTGGGTCAGTCTCATACTCACATGATACAGGGTTAATTGCGATCGTTACCACTATAACATCTAGGTGAACCACGTCACCTCCAACATGCAACCCATGGGGAAACTCGGGCGATTTAAACTTGGTATATCATGGTACATAATACTTCAATTTCATGGCCATCACTAATTAAATTTCCCCCAAGTGATACAGCAACATCTCAATTTCCAAGTCATTTTAGAAAAAATCAAGCTTTTTGGAGACAAATATCCAATGGGACTTTCGACATGGAGAAGGAATTGTGTACATAATTTTAGTTTTTCTAATTATCATAGAAGGCATGAGAGATTTATGGATTGATTCTAGGGATTGATTGAGTGATTATGCCCCAACGAATGTGAAATTAGGCGATAGTTACAAATAAGAAGATAAATTTCTGAATTAGATTATATGTACAAAGAAGCATCCTTATGCTTATAATTGTCTTTGTTTGCATGTGTGAATGGAGAATTCCTTGTACATGTCTGTAATTTGGAATTAAGCAGGGTTTCAGTTATGTGTGATTACTAAAGCTAATGATAGATTTATGTGTAAATTTGTCATACAAATGATGTTATTCTTGTGTTAAGGGTGAGATATAGTACCAACCACAATGATCTGAGAAGAACCTTTTGTAGATATAATTAATCTATGTTGTGAGAAAGAAGGAGAATGAAAGGGGTGAGATTTTGTTAAGGAAAAATTGGGTAGAACATACAAAGACATGACCCTTCATATTCCAATTGTAGAGGTTAGGAGGGACTTAGAAGAAGTTTGCAAAAGTCAGTGTAGACTTAGAGTGAATCTATGAATTTATTGTGTGTCGAGAAGGCGGAGGGTTGAAACCTTCATGAAATTTGTGGAAAAATTGTAGTTGTATTAGAATCCTAATAAAAAGGCTACCAAAAAATTTAAGTGTTTGATGTCAAGTTAATATCAAATGTTGTTGTTCTTCAAACATTGGTGTTCATCCAATGTTGTTGTTCATCCTTGAAATTCTCGTCACCATTGTGTAAAAGTTATTGAAATGGGACAAAATGTAAACTTCTATTACCACAACTAAGCAATAACATTCCAAAGCAAATTTAGATTTTCCTACATTACCAAAAAAAACTTATATTTCCAACCTTTTTACTTAAATGTAACATAAAAATAATATATGATCTTTCTTAATAGATGAATGCCAAATAAAAATAAAATATCCATTATAGTAGTTAAAATTTATAACAATAATAAAAAATAAAATAAAATAATATAATTTAATTTAATTTAACAACATGAATGCTTGATTTCAAAAAATTGTGATCCCATTGATATATAGAATAATAACTTGTATTGATATTATATAATAATATGATCCAGATTTAAACAAGAACACAATAGATTATAGAGATAACCAAAAATACAAATATGCAGTGGAAATAATACTTCATTTCATTAATATAAAATACTGATATATGCTTACAAACAGAAATGGAAATAAACCAGTTAGGGCGATAGTAGCTTATCTCTGAGAAGAGATGTGGTGGCTACATGCCTCTGAACTATGTTACAATGAGGCTAAAAGGCCTATTTATTGTTGAGAAACAATGGAAAACCCTAAACATCCAAAAACCTAACCCTAGAAGATGAAACGCCAAACTGTGGGCCCCGTTTGGGTAAATTGGTACATCAACTTCCTGAGGCCGTAACTTCAGCATACGATCTCCGTTTGAAGCACGCAATATCTCGTTAGAAAGATATATTCGAGAACTACAACTTTAGAAAGAGAAACATTAGACCATGAACTCATGTTGCTCCCAGTTTTCCAAAAAATCGTCGTTTAGGGCCTCAAAACGGCTCCGGAAGTTCAAGACCGAAAAACTGCTAAAAATAGTAAATTGTGCTGCAATTAAGGAAACTGAAAAGCTGAAAGAGACAGTTGTGGGGGACTAAGTGGGATAGGTGGGTGGCCACCAACATCCACCTGGATCATTCCTCCCCCCTTGGGAAGCAATGGTCCCCATTGCGTTGAGTTCCTCCATTTGCTGAACTCGGTCCCTGGTGAGCTGTTCTGCAATCTCTGATGTGTCCAGTAATGGTGGGAAGCATGGTCGAGGGCATTCCACATTGAACACTCAGTGCAGGCAAAGGAATGAGGGAATGTGTGCTCCAAAGCATTTTTTCCCACAACCCTGGTAATGGTGCAAGGACCATGTCGGAGTGGTCTGCATTTCTGATGTGTTCTGGTAAGGCGTTCTTTCTGTCGATGCAACCAGACTTTGTTGCCCACCTGAAACTTGTGTGGTACCCCTGTGAGTGAGGAGAAGTTGTTCCTATGTTCTTTCATGACCGTATCCCTCTGTTGTTGCTGCTGCGTAAGGAACCCTTCGCGAGGGTCATGGATGTGGTGACGATCTTCCACTTACTTTGGGAGTGAACCAGACAGAAAATGAATTTCCTAGTCTAGGAGATGAGCTTGTTGCCTTTCTTAGCAGTGATCAAAGAGGTGGCAGTAGGTGGGGCTACCTTCGGTATCCTATATAATTAATTATCCAAAGAAATAATAACAGAGAGGGGGCCTTGACTCATACACATCATGTCACCTCCACAAGTATGGTTGGCCTAATAATACATCACAAACATCTAGAGGTGTAACATCACACAATACCTAATCTATGAAGGGCTTGATGTTGTAGGGAAGGCGACACTACTAGCGAACTCGAATATCTCATCCTTGGTGAAGCCACCCGATACTGTACAGCTGCGGGTGTGGTGTAGTCGATAGGCCCAACCGCTTCATGACCTCTGCTGAAATGAGGTTTTTTTGGCTACCACTATCGACAATGAATTGCAGCGATCAACCCTTCACCCACATCTGTGAGTGGAAAAGAAACTCCCCCTCCTCTGGATCTTTGGGCTCATTCTTCTAGATCTTGGCGGTGGAAACAATGGCGCTGGGCTCCACATCAATGATCTGCTTCCCTTTGTCATTCCCCTTGTCGAGTTCTGACTCAAGGTTGGAACATGCATATAATTTTGAAGCCTTCAACTCGGCCACTAGCGACTGCTTGGTCCGACACTCACTTGTGTTGTGAGTGGGGCTCTTGTGGAACTCACACCACTTTCCTGTGTCCTTCTTCGACTTTGTGGTGTTGTTCTTTTCTTGCAGCTTCAACAGGTTGTCTTGGGTCACCCTACCTTGGCTTTGTCCTTTGGTCTTCAGATTTGCAAATCCAAAGTCTCGCTTCTTTTGTTTGAGCTCCTGCTCGATTTTCACAGCGTATCGGTACACCATGCCGAGTGAGGAGATGTTCAAGAACTCCATCTCTTCCTGGATGTATCTGTGTAGATAGCCGCGGTATTTGAGTACCAAATGTAGCTCAAAATCCTTGATACCCAACTGTGTGCAAAGGGTATGAAAAATCTTTTTGAACTCCAACACATCTTGGTCCCTTCCCTACCGCAACGTGGTCCGCTTTATGTATTTGTCCTCGTAGATTTTGACAGGGTAGTACTACTCCTTGATGGCATCCTGAAATGAATTCCAAGTGGGTGCGGCTGAAAATAGTGAGCCTGTACTTTCATACTTCTACTCGCAGTAGGTTTCCCACTTGTCCTTGACGTGGGGGGCTACTTTGAGAAGAGCGAAAACAATCTTTTCCCGACTTGAAAATTCATGAACAGAAAAATACCCTTCTAGCAAATTTAACCATTTATCTACGACATCTACGTCTATTGGACCCTCGAAGATGGGGATTTCAAAATTAACGTGTACCTTAAATGGTGTGGCATTTCCAGAGAAGCTGTTGGAAGTCGATGTGTCGCCTCTAGGTAGCCGCTGAAGGATATGGGAAAAGTTGTCCATCATCGCGTTTCTTTACCTCTCGAGGGCTTCTTTGAGCAAGATTTGGATAGGATCTCCTGCCCCCTCATATTTCTTCTGATCCGCCATGAGAGGCCGTCGGGATTTGCAGGGCTGGTCTTGCAAAGGTTCGACCAATTCAAGCCCTAACTCCTTATATCCCGACCTCGTTGGGGACATGCAAAGAAAAACAAAGAAATAGCATACCGCTTTGATACCACTGATCCATATTTAAACAAGAACACAATAGATTACAGAGATAACCATAAATACAGATATGCAGTGGAAATAATACTTCATTTCATTAGTGTAAAATACCGAAATATGCTTACAAACAGAAATGGAAATAAACTAGCTAGGGCAATAATAGCTTATCTCTGAGAAGAGACGTGGCGGCTACATGCCTCTGAACTATGTTCCAATGAGGCTCGAAGGCCTATTTATTTTTGAGAAATAATGGAAAACCCTAAACATCCAAAAACCTAACCCTAGAAGATGAAACGCCAAACTATGGGCCTTGTTTGGGTAAATTGGTACATCAGCTTCCCAGGGTCGTAACTTTGGCATACGATCTCTGTTTGACGCGCACAATATCTCGTTAGAAAGATCTATCCGTGAACTACAAATTTAGGAAGAGCAAAATCAATCCATGGACCCATGTTGCTCCCAGTTTTCCCAAAAAACGTTGTTTAGGGCCTCAAAATGGCTTCGGAAGTTTAGGACCGAAAAAACTGCTAAAATAGTAAACGAAACGCTGAAAGAGAACAATTGTGGGGGTCGCAAATAAGATAGGTGGGATGGCCACCACATCCACTTGATATATATTATATACTATTCCTAATAATAATATAAATAAAAATCAATAATATAATATAATTAATATTTGATCATCTATCCCAATTTAAATAATATAAATTTGGTCAAACTTTTTTTCCTCTTCTATATTATTTATTATTTTTCTTTCTGGCATAATGAATGGTCCTCTTACATTGATTAACTCCACAGGTCAAATGTTAGGATAAAATCCGATCCGGACGTTCTGATGTGGGCGCATGGGAAAACAGGTGTTTATTCCCCAAAAGATGGGTACGCTTTCCTCATGGAAAAGAAAGGATGGGCTGCTCCAGAGTGGTGGTCTCAGAATCTGTGGGAGCTCAAATGTCCATTGAAATCCAGGGTTTTCCTATGGTGTATTTTAAAAAGAAAATCCCAACCTAGGATATCCTCCAAACCAGATTTTTCATTGGCCCTGGGCGATGTCCTCTTTGCAAGGCGAACGGAGAATCGATAACCCATCTTTTCACTTCATGCTCTGTCTCTTTAAGGATCTGGGGGGAAGTAACAAATATGTTAAAAATAAGAGCTCATTGGGAACCAGCTTCGATGGATGAAGATTGGCGGAACTGGTGGAATAACCATCCAGGCAGCAATCTCAAAAAC
The DNA here is from genome assembly GCA_000404065.3 of Pinus taeda. Taxonomy (NCBI): domain Eukaryota; kingdom Viridiplantae; phylum Streptophyta; class Pinopsida; order Pinales; family Pinaceae; genus Pinus; species Pinus taeda. The sequence continues at coordinate 63,916 of APFE030654896.1, forward strand.
CTTCTTCCTATTTTTTTCTGGGGTTTGTGGTTGGCCAGGAATAAATGCTTATTCCATGATCAGATTCTCTCCATAACAACTGTGGCTTCAAACTGTGCAGCTATTTACTCCTCCCTTCCTCCTCCTGAGTTAAAAAATGCACAAACCCGAGACATCCCTTTAATTATAAATGAAAGCTTCCCTTGGGCATTCTTTGATGGAGCATCTCAATAGAACAGGGCAGGTGCTGGTATTTGCATTCATATAAACCAAGAGATTTCCTTTAAAGCATCAATGGGTTTGGGTCAAGGAACAAATAATTATGCCGAACTGGTTGCTCTTCGCCTCCTCATGTGCTGGTCATTACAACTAAACATCTTGAGAATTCAAATATATGGAGATTCAATGAATGTTATTAAATGGGTGAATGGGAAAGCAATATGTCAAAACCAGATTCTGAAGTCTATCTTAGATGATATTGTGTCTTTAAAATCCCATTTTAATAATTTGTCTATATGTCATATCTACAGGGACAAAAACACATCAGCCGACTAGCTTTCTAAAGCTGGCCTACAACAAGCTTTGGGCAGCTGGTCCATAGAGGAAACGAGACAAGGGCAGACTCTCCATTCGCAGCAACCTCCTTTTGCTCCTCCAGCATAATACCTTCTATTTTTTCAGTCCCGGATGGATCTTCTCTTTTTTCTGTTTAAGCTTCTTTACTGGACAGGTTTTGGATGGATATTTATATGACTTCTCATGTCAGTTTTTTCTCGTATATATGTACGAGGCTGTTTATCCTTCCTTGAAGGAGGCCTCCATGATAATATGTTACATTTGTAGTTTATAACAGTTCCGCGTTTTTACGCGAACCTATGGACAGATTTTTTCATTATGTGTCAGGCAGGATCGATTCGCCGAGATCCTTTATCATTTCTGATAGGGGATGCTTTGGGATATCTTGCAAGATTTCCCCATGGTTTCGTGCTATGTATATAACTGTTTTTGTCACCCTCAGGCGGGCTGTTAGATATGAATGACATATGTAAAACTTTTTATATATCTCTAATAAAAAGTTTTAGACTTTTTTCTCTGGAAAAAAAATATTGTTTTTTTTTAACCGTTAGTTTCCCTAAGTAAGTGTTTTTTTTTAGTATTTTTTATAAAATAGTAAAATGACTTAATATTCTATTAGCGTTATATTTTAATTAAATATTAAAATTTATTTATTTGATTTCTCTATAAGTAACTCGCTTATTTTTAGTATTTTTTTTATAAAATACTAAAATGACTAAATATTTTTAGTATTTTTTTATAAAATACTAAAATGACTAAATATTCTAACTTAATGTTTGTATTTTAATTAAATATTAAAATTTTATTAATTTGATTTCTCTAATGCTTATGTTTGGAATATGATGCATCTTTGCTATTTGAACCTATAGATAGATAAAGACTTTTTCATCTTTGTCTTTAGGATGAACCACATTGTTACACACCATTTTGTCACACTAAGGAAAAGGACCCTAAATCTGGATCTCTGGTTATTTGATGAACCCTTTTCAACATTCCCCTAGAAAGATGGAATAAGAGTCATTCTAATAAATACAAGACTCCTGGATTACATTGCAAAAAACCCTAATTTTAGCCCTCATTGCACATTTTCCGTTCTGAAAGTGTGATGTCGCACCTATAATCATTGAAAACATGCAATTATTAGTGCAGTTTTCTAGACCGAAAAGTGTGATGACAACTGTACATGGGTAAAAATAAAAGTAAATTCTAGAAGCCTTATTCAAGAATCTTCTTCAAACTAAATGAACTCGAGTTTTCACCTATCTAGTCATTATCCCCATTTTTATGGATCTCATCCCACTCATTATGGATCCTATCACCCCTCATTATGGATCTCACCCCTTCAAAAGTGGATCTACAACCTCTTCTCTTCTCCTAAAAATACATAGCAAACCAAAGAGGAGAGGGTTGGCTTTGGATGTTTCTAACTCATGTATTCATGTTGTTGAAGTGAAGGCTTATTATGCTAAAGGGAGGATTGGAGAATGGTGGAAGGAGAATGATGACATCAAGGCTTGGGTTGTAGCCTTTCCTTCTAAATTATTTAATACAAAGTATATTGTTATTCTCACATTATGTGTTAAGTATTTACATGTATGTTTCAAAATTCCTTTATCTTCTAATTAGTTAATACTTGAGATTTTATATATTATATGCTTTGATCTTTTGTATGTTTCTATTGTTGCAAGTTCTAGTTTCAAAGATAGAAAGTGAAGCAGGATATCAAGCACAAAAACCCTATTTCATTAATCAAGTGAGCATTGTTCAAGTATTTTCTAGAGAAAAGGTAGCATATACTATTTTGGGTTGTTCTAGATTTGATCATTGAATCTAGAGAGATCACTCTTATCCACAAGAGGGATTTGTCCAATATAAAACTTGGCGACCATACTGGGGAACGATTTAGTTCTTCAGTGGCCTCCTTTTTCTGCCTTTGCCTTCTAGAATCTCTATCAACTGTAATATGACCTTGAAAACTTGATTTTATGACCTATTGAATGATTTTTTATCTTTTTCTTGCGCTTAGTGATCATCACACTTTGTCTTTAGAGACAAAGAGATGCAACACATTTTTCCTATATAGAAAGTGTGTCCATTGCATTGGTGTCAATTGGCTACGTGTGATGATACTTGGAAATTGCAAATAATAGGGTATTTTCCTTTTGGGTCTAAAATTTTGATTTTATTTTTTATTTTTTTCGAGCCTATTGTCTATCTAGAAAGTCAACCTTAGCTTGTCATGTTTGATTGTCTTTTTGTGTAACTTTTTTATCATTACATATTTAGGCTTTTGGAATTGATGAGTTTCTTTGATCTATCAAAAGATCGTTTCTTACTTCCAGAAATTGGTTGTATGAATCTGTCTTATTTTAGTGATTTGATCAAAGAATTCATTGTGTCTATGGTAAAGAATCTTAGGTTATTTTCACAAAAAGATAGATTAATTTGAGATTCTTTGTTTGTTTGGCTTGCTGTGGAAAATATTTTTGTTTGTGAAAAGTTGGAATTTACATTCCTTTGACGTAATTAGTTTGTACTTGCTAATTGAAGTATTTACAATCTTCTTCTACATTGGAATTACTTTGTCAAAGATCCATTTGATGGAGTGTTTTTTGAAAATGTTCTTATTCCTTTCCATTAAATATTTTCTTTTCAAAAAGAAAGAAAATCCTTGTATTTTAGTTCATCAGTGAAACATTTTTTAGCTTGGATTTTAAGGAAAATAAGTTGTATATTTAAAAAATAATTCCCCCTTATTGATAGGGGACCAAGACTCATGTATCATGCATTTTCTTTGATTTGAATTCAAAAAGTGGTTCATGTTTCTTGCTTTGAATGTTGCACTTGTTTCTTTGCTTGAAACCACTCATTCCTTACTGTAGTTAGTATTCATCGAATTGAAAAGGTTATAATTTCATATTCGCTGCATTAGTTTGGAATTGAGTTATTATACATTAATTACCTTTAACGAAAAGTGATACATTAAAATCAATCAAAATATTTAAAATAAACAATTAATCAATAGTAATAACATTTAGTGTGGGTCTAGGTTAGAAGACGTGTTCTCTCACTTCTCTCTAATGTTTATATTTGGAACATGATGCAACTTTGTTATTTAAAATTATGGATAGATCGTGGTTTTTTCATCTTTGTCCTTGGGATGAACTACATTAGATGATTCAAAATGTTGACCAAACAACTAATGATGTTATTAATCCGAAAGACAATCTAAAAAACAACGTGAATGCTAATAAACATATTAAATTAATATTAAATAATATATTTTAACTTAAAAACATGAATGCTAAATAAGCACAAAAAAATATTTAATTTCAAGTTTTAGTTTGTTATCTTAACAAACTCAATTGACTTTGCTCCTACAATGAGTTATATTTAGAAAATATTGTCTACCCCAAAATCTTGGTCTTTGAATACACCTAATCATACCAATATAACCTAGTGTCACCTAAAGTCTCATTAAAACACAATAGAGATTAAATAACCCCCATTGTGACTAATTCTACACAAACATTTGCATTTTTTGGATATATTAAATATTTCATTGATAATGACATATATAAAAGGTTAATCATTTTATGATTTTGAATTTTTTGCGGTTTGTTAATCTTTGGAATTTGGTTATAAAACCATTGTTGAAATTGCAATTTTGGTTAATTTAAATTGTTATTTGTAATGCAAATCATGTATCCAATGATATTTTTGCAATAAATGCCTTAACAATACACATATTACCGTCAATTCAAAGCCCAATGGACTAACAATCCTAAAGACCCTCGTGACAACTTTGTTATGCAATATTAATTATTGATGTTTGTGATTTCATCTATAGAAAAATACTCTTGACAAATTTCTATGTCAATCAATTTTTAAAATAAATTTTAATCAAATAACAACCCTAAAGACCCTGGTGACAACTTTCTTTTGCAATATTAATTATTGATGTTTGTGATTTCATCTATAGAAAAATATTCTTGACAAATTTCTATGTCAATCAAATTTTAAAATAAATTTTAGTCAAATAACAACCCTAAAGACCCTGGTAACAACTATGTTTTGCAATATTAATTATTGATGTTTGTGATTTCATCTATAGAAAAATATGCTTGACAAATTTCTATGTCAATCAATTTTTAAAATAAATTTTAATCAAATAAATTTTACTTTCTAATTTTTAAAATTAACTCCCCAATTTTTCAATATGTGTCGAGTAAAATTATAATATTGACCACTGCCTATCTTTTTACCCAAAAAAAAAAAAAATTATGAGATCAACCCACTTACCACTTGTCACAACCTAACTATTTAGAAATTCAAAGTCTCCATCAACTTTTTATAATCATTTTCACTCTTTCCAATTTATTCTACTTTTAACCATTTAGACATTCAAAGTCTCCATCAAAATTTTATAATCATTTTCCGTCTTTCCAATTTAGTGCTTAAGGATATACGCTAGTAACTTTTTTTGAGATTCACATGGGTAAATATCCAGAAAGAAAATTTCTGGGCACTTCAACCACTCATTTTGGGTAAACCCTAAAGCCAATTCAATAACATGTGAATATATCATATGTAAACCCTAAAGCCAATTCAATAACATGTGAATATATCATATGTAGCTCATTTTTTTAGCGAGATGTCACATGGGTATTTTTTTGGGGATTTTTCTAGGTACTGACCTCTCCTCATCCTCATCTGTGTGAACTCTAAAGCCAAAACCAAGTCAACAACATGTGAATAGATACCCCATACTACATTGTTAGATTTGAACTTAAATAAAAACACAAGAAGTTTCCCTACAACCATTTCGATTATACCGATTGATAATGTTAATGAAACTTTTTTAAATAAATGGCTAGAAAATAAGATTCCCATGGTAACAATTAAAATTTAAAATAATATAATTATTTAATTCTAAATTCTATTTTATTAGTTTAACGAAATTTAAAACAAAGTTGACTTTATTATTTATAACATTAACTCAAACCAAAACCCTATTTGATTACCAAAAAAAACAAAAAAATTCAATAAAAGATCTAATCCCAAATCAAAAAAAACAATAAAAATTTTTTAATTATAGTGTCCAAAGTCACACTAAGACAATAAAGAGCAAATGAAAAAGTGTGAATCTAATATCTTGGAGAGTTTAATAAAAACATACCACGTTTAATCTTATGGCATTTGGTTTCTTTCTCATCATCCGGAATTTATAATATTAATTTTAAAAAATTATAATTATAATTAAAAATTTTAGTTTTTATATTTAAAATTAAAATAATTATTTTATTTAATTTGTATTTAAATTTAATTATTATTAGATTTTTTTTTTTTTTTTTTACGCATAAAAGTGAATTGTTTTACATTGTTAATCTAAATAATATGATTTTTAAACTCAGAGTAAGATATTGTTGAGGTTTCAAGTATTCAATATATAGTTAAAGTCATATAATAAATATACTCAATAGAATCTCATGTTAATGTGGAAATAAATCTTGATAAGAGGATAACATAAAATCAAACCCAGATAGGGATAACCATCATTCGTCCAACTCATCGAATTTATTCTTACAATTCACCATTTGCAAATTTATATTTCATAATTTATTTTATTTTATAAATTTCTAAACTGCGCCCATCACTATTGTTATTTATATATCTTTTTAGATTTATTATTTTTTAATCATAAAAAATGAGCAAGATAATGATTAACATCCACTAAGACTTATATGGTCTACCACATCTTAAGAAGGTAAGAATTTGATTAAAATTCTTTAACATTTTATGTATATGCTAAAAAAGAAGTTAGAGAACAACTCCCAGATCACAATAGTTTTGTTGAGTTAAAAGGTCAAGAAGGTTGGTAGTGTGACATATATTTGGAAAATTAGATCGAATATGACTATAGTATGGAAAATATAAGAGAGTGTTTTTCATCTTCAACCCTCCTAGGATTGCACAGGTGACAAACTTCATCATCCCATGGTGTTTTGAGAATTTACCAACACCCAGTTTCACTATGAAGCTCATGAGAATTAGTTCTAGTCTTGGCAATGTTTATTTTCTTCTTAACACTAGTCAAGACAGAGATAAATTTTGTTTTCGAGATTGGGGTTGATCACTTCCTTATATATTATAGTTTTCTTTTTCCCTCCAACTCTTTATTTCCCCACAATTTCTCCTTAAATTTAGAAGTAAAAATATTTTTAATATTATTTGAATTCTGCAAGATTATCTCCTCCTTTATTCTACAATGGTCTATCCAAGACTATGAATCCTTATGCAACCCTAGCTTAAGTTGAAGGTGGCAATTTTGGCTAGAGTTAGAAGAAATCACTAGTAGAAAAACATAAATTAGTGACTAAAAAAACTACTAAAAACCACATATTAATGACTATTTTTGGTTACATGACCATTAGCAAATAATTTATAAGATCTTACCTTTGCGACCAATTTAGTCGTATTTAACTTAGTTGTTGATTCGTGTCACAATTTTATCGTCTAGTAGTATATTTAGTCGTGAATTTGGTCATTTATTTAGTCATTAATTGTCATATTTAATGACCAAACAAACAGATAAATCACTGTTAGAAATGACATATTTGTGACTGTGAACAACGATTAAAATTTGCATATAAATGACTATTGGTGGCTAATTTATTGTATTTTATCTCGCGGCCAACATTTTGGTCATTAATTAGTTTCAAATGATGACTAAAATTTGCATACAAATGACTATTGGTGGCTAATTCACAGTATCTTATCTCTTGATCAATATTTTGGTCATATTTCTTTTTTCATTAATTGGTTTCCTCGGGTGATCACATAGTAGTATATTTGTTTATGAAATGACTAATTTAGTAGTGTATACTCATTTCTTTTACTTTCATCGATCATCATTATAAACGACTAATTTAGGCATTGTATATTCATTTTATTTGTGTTCATTATTAATCAATATAAACTACTAATTTAGTAGTTTTATATTCATTTTATTTATGTTCATTATTAATCAACATAAATGAATTAGTATGATTTTGCAACTATAATAAAAAATATCATAAAATATTTATGTTCATCTAATATGAAAACATATGTGAATCATGCAAAGTCTCATAAGTTGATTACAACATAAAAAAACTATCAAGTACACTCATAAATAATTTGAACCACAAATTTTATTATATGAAATTTCAACTATTACAATATGAGTTTCCAACTGAATATTGATTAGGCTACAATTTACACACAAAATATTTTTTAATCACTTCAAAACATTCCCACTATGTTTCCAATGCATTGCACATATGTCTCTTCATCTTTCATATCATTCAATGGTTTGCCTCTAATTGTGTAATAGCATCCGTCATTTGAGAGTCATGTTAAGGATAAAAGCACCATTCTTTGGATAGTCCAACGTTGGAAGATGAATCTGAGCCCTTCGATGTGCAACCAACAAATATTCACTTAACTATTAATAATGTGATCTCATCTTCCTTTTTAATTAAAATATCCACTAAAAATTTGATCAATATTTGCAATATAACGTCGAGACTATAAAACTTCCTTTACAACACATGGAAAGGTTCACAAGAACATTGAATACAAAAAAAGTACACATACCTAGATAGGTCATGTTCCATACGACCTTTTGGCACAAATATCTTTGCACAAATAGAAACAAGAAGATAAAACCATCCATTTCATAATAAAATATCTCCTTTAATAATTAATATGATGGAACATATACAAGCCATTTAAAAAGGAAGAAAAGGTTTCATAAAGAAACTTCCATGAGAAAAATAGTTCTATCAGCTAAGGCACTAAATTTATAAATAAAAAAAATTGCCACAAGGCCACATCATGTGAAAAAAATAGCCATGAAGCAAGTACCATCTATTATAGAAATCATAAATAGAAAGGCCAGTTGGTTTGCACAAACATATATAGAATAATTTTAAGCCATAGTCAGGGTCATAAAAGAACCTGGTAGTGAGTATCTTCATCTTTAAGACTTGGCAGTAGAAAGAAAAAAAAAGATCAATATATTCTAGGAAGCTACTATAAACAAACAGATAAATTTCCTATAGTATAATCATTCCATCAGATTGCAATAACGTTAGGAACAATGACTAAAAGCATTTACAATACATAGGGGTGGTAGAAGGGGGAGAGATTCTCTTAAATCCCTAAGGAAATAAAGTAGTCAAGTATTTATGGGGAATTGGAAAGAGGACAAATAATCTAATTGAAATGTATGGGCTCCTACTTGGGCTCTAGATGGCTAAAGAAAGGAATCTCTTCACAATAACAATCCATGGAGACTCCCTTCTCAAATACTAGTAAACATGTTGCACAAGTCCAAAATATAGAAAGTAGTTTCTTTCCCAACATGATATAGTGTTTGGAGTGTAGATTGTTATTGTTGCATTTGATGATGATATGGTTGTTGTGTATATTGATAATATGGATGTTGATATCCATATGTCAAACCACCTACCTGAATATGTTATCTACAGTTTGTTGAGACTGATGTTGATAGTATTCCTGTACACATGCAAGAGTATATAAGCATTAGTTAGGCCATCACCCATGTTAAACAATGCATGACCAGATTTAAATGTAGTAATGTAGGTAAATTTTCATATAAATAATATTTAAATACACAGGCATGAGTTAACTATGAAAAAATAGCAAAAGAGAAAATAAAGGATTTTTTTTTTCAAGAAAAGGTAGCAACAGAGAAGAGTAGTTTCAATTTGGGTATCTAATTTGTCTTTAAAAATTGTCAAAATAAAGACTATTAAATTTCTATATTATCCACCTAGACATATATAAAAAGGAAGAAATAATTCAATACTAACTGACAACTCATTTTTTTACTAGTATCTAAAAGCATGACTTATCACATACAATGAAAGAAAGTTAACTAGTAGTGATAGCAGGAATAAGCATGTAGTGAAAGAAAATCAACTAGCGTCTCTATTCATTTATGTAATATAAGTTGGAAAACAAATAAGATTGAATTAATTACTTACATGGTAAAGATTTGAAGGTTCCATTCTTCGATCTTCTTCCCCCATTCCCTTTTAATATTTTGCGATTAACTCACATGCATATATTAGTAAGATTGTAAATGAAATTCAAAACAAAGGGTACCACCTATGAAGAAAAGGAAAAAACAAATAAATCCATCAAAAAACCATTAAGTTGAAGAAAATTTGCCAATAGCTAAACTGCCAACTCCATTTAAATCTTTTATATATTTAGTAGCACTGAGATGACATCAACATTCAGAAATAAAAAAAAGTGCCACAAGGCCACATCATGTGAAAAAAAAGAGCCATGAGGCAAGGAGCATCTATTATAAAAAGCATAAAATAAAAAGGCCAGCCGGTCTGCAAAAACATATATGGAAGAATTTCAGGCCATAGTCAGGGTCATAATAGAACCCAGTAGTAGGTATCTTCATCCTTGAGACTTGGAAGTAGAAATATAAAAAAGATCAATATATTCTAAGAAGCTACCATAAACAAATATATTAACTACCTACAATATAATCATTCCATCATATTGCAATAACATTAAGCACAATGGCTAAAATAATTCACAATACATAGGGGTGGCAGGAGGGGGAGAGATTCTCTTAAAATTCCAAAGGAAATCAAGTAGTTAAGTATTCATGGGGACTTGGAAAGAGGAAAATTAATCTTGCTGAAATGTATGGCCTCCTGGCTGGGCTCTAGTTGGCTAAAGAAAGGAATCTCTCTAAGATAACAATCCCTGAATAATCCCTTCTCAAATACTAGTAAAATTATTGTACAAGTCCAAAATATAGAAAGGAGTTTCTTTACCAACATGATATAGTGGTTAGAGTGTAGATTGTTGTTGTTGCAATTGATAATGATATAGTTGTTGTGTCTATTGCTAATATGGTTGTTGATAACCATATTTTCAAATTTCCTACATATGTTACCTATATGTTTTTGAGACTAATGTTGATAGTATTCCTATACATATGCACCAATATATAGGCATTAGTTAGGCCATCACCCATTAAAACCATGCATGACCAGATTTAAATGTAGTAATGTACGTAAATATTAGCAGAAATAAACTTTAAATACATAAGCATGAGTTAACCATGCAAAAATAGCAAAAGAGAAAATAAAAGTATTTTTTTTCAAGAAAAGGTAGCAATATAGAAGCGTAGTTTCAAATTTCAATTCAAGGAGTCCCTATTGAATGCCAAAAGAACATTGAATGAAGGGAATTTGGGAACCTAATTCGCCTTTAAGAATTGTCAAAATAGAGACTATCGAATTTCTATATTATCCACCTTAACATATATCTTTCTTGATCAAGTGAGAGTAGGTCCTTCTATTAATCTGAGAAAAAGTACATAATATACAAAAGGCAGCACAAGCTACAAAGGAGTTGTGGCCCCCACTACTGCTTATCCAAGCGTGCAGAGAAACTAAGGGACAACCCTTGACATTCGGGACCCCCGGTGAAATAGAAGCCTTCTATTCACATAGCTGAGCCACTAAAAAACCTTAGTTGATAGGGCCCACCATGTCGAAGGCCCACAAAACCATGCCAAGTAACCACTCGAAACCTCCATAGAACCTGAAAACCTGAAGACCGTGTGATTAGTCGTGAAAGATCCAACGGTCAAGAGGCAATATTGAGTTGCCAACAAGCTAACTCTTTATCCATTCAAATGAACCCAAAAAGAAAAATGTGCCATCTCTCTAATCTATTTTGGGTCCAGATGAAGAGATAACCCACGAGAATTTTAACTGCCCAAAATCCACTGGATGCAAGTGATCTCAAAAGGTTTGTGCAACTCGCCTGTAACTTAACTGCCCTTATGGACCCGAAGCACAAATAAGACACCGCCTAAAAGAATTTCGGGTTTGTTTGGAAAATTAACGGTCTTGCTAGTTATTGCCCAAAATCCATGAGAAGCCTATGATCCCTTCAACATGCCCACACATTAACTAAGCCATCGGCCCAAAGAATTAATAGGCCACATTCAACGAAATTCGAGTCCAAACCTAGAATTAACCTGTATGTAGTTTCCTGCCTGAAAACCCTAGGATTATAGATTTCAGGGTACAGTTTCCCGCCCGAAAACCAAAGGCAAACTTTAGTTGGGTGCTTGTCATCCTGTTTGCACTTTACCATTTTCTCCTTCCCCATGTAGACCAAAACTCTTCTATTTCCATCAGTCTTCAATTTGCTTAGTTCTCATGCTCTGAAAGTACTCCCTGTCTAAGGTTGCTTGTCTGTGACAATCTTCCCTCAATCATCCTTGGGGAGTCCCCATCTAGTCATATCTTTTATTGCTTTTGGAACAAAGTACTCCTTCATTTGCCAAAATATCTGCCAACCTGTTGGTTGTTCGGCACACATGAACAAAACTGAGGGTTCTCATGGTTCGCAGGTGGGATTGAATACAGTGATAGACCTGCAATAACCTCCAGTGTTTCAAAACTTTCTCTGGTGCAGAGTCATTGCATATTTTCTTGACCGAATTAATTATTAATTCAAAATTAGCTTCAATGATGGTATTATGTAAATTTGAGTCCATCAAGATTTCCAGGCATTGCTCAAGGGCCATGAGCTCAGCCATATTATTAGTGGCCTTCCCCAAATGACTATGAAAGATGGCTTTTATGAAACCCTTTTCATATCTTATTACTCCACCATATCCAGCCATACCAGGGTTGCCTTTAGAGGCTCCATTTATATTGCATTTCATAAAACCAAGAGGGGGAGGTTGCCAGAAGTCCTTTTCAGCTATTATATAACTTACATTCTTGTTTATGCCTTGGGGGAAAAGCCCATGTAGGTCCAAATGAAGAAGTATCTGCGCATCCTGGTGTTGAGGTTGGTTCTTAGGGGGTTTCTTTAGAAGGGTTCCTACAGTCTCTTTGAGTTGTCTTATGATCTGAGCCATGATGCTCTAGGATGAGCTAATTTTGTTCTTGAAGATATTGTTGTTGCATTCTTTCCAAACATTCCAGATCAGAAAGCCTAGAACCATTTCCCAAGCTTTGTTGATTATTTCATTGTCAGAGAAGTTTCTCCTCCAATTCCTTAAAGTGCTGGTGATGCTACAAATATCCCTGTCTATTTGTTTGAAGATTGAAGCCACCTAATTCCACAAGGTGGAGATGAATGGGCAGAGGTGAGTAGGTGTTCCATTGTTTCTTCTTGTAATTCACATAGCTGGCATCTAGATGGACCAGCTACACCTCTTTTCCGAAGGTTTTCCCAAGTCAGAATTTTTTTATGTTGTACCAACCACATGAACAATTTGATTTTAATCCAGTTTTGGTTTTGCCATAGATCCTTCCATACCTTATCAAGGTTTGGAAAGTCAAGCCCTAGGGCTATTCTCTTGGCTTCTCTAAGGTTAAAGTTGCCTTCATTGTTTTTCTCCATCTCAGTTGGTTTGAAGATGTTGATGTTAGAATCTTTCTCCATTCCAAGATAATTGCAAGAGCTTTTGCCTGGGCCTTCAAAGGGGAGTCATCACTGTATACCAGGTTCTTCCATATTCTCTATTTTCCATCACTTCTATCCTGATCCTAGATTTCCTTTACCCTGAGTAAACCTTTATTGTCAGTATCATTCTTGAGATTGGCAAATTCTTCTCTTAACAGGTTAGGTTCCTGTTGCCAATTTTCCTCTCAAAACTGAGCTAGGTTTCCATCTCTGCTTTCCCAGAAACTATGTTTCTAAACAATGGCTCTATTCTTCAAGCTTTGTTCCAAATGTGGGAGCCTTTAATGAGCCTAGACATTTGAATGTGCTTCCTTTCTTGCCAATTATTTGCATATTTTTGTTTCCATACCTTGGCCCAAGGGGTAATCGATTCCTTTAGCCATCTCCACCATAGTTTTTCCCCAAAAACTTTGCTTAGGGTTTCAGGGTCATCAAGTCCCAAACCTCCATGTGTCTTAGTTTTACAGATCTTTTCCCAAGCTACCATAGCCCATTTCTTTTTCTCTTCCCCTTTGCCCCATAGAAATTCAATTTGGATATCCCTGATGAGTTGCATAACTCCTTTAGGAGCTAGAAGGGCTGAAAACATGAAGATTGGGAAAGTTTGTAGGACAGCTTTTGTAAGCACTAGCCATCCTGCCAAATTCAAAGACCTGTTTGTCCATTTCTGGATTTTGTCCTGGAGTTTATTAATAACAGGCTCCCAAATTGCCTTGCTTGGAGATTTATCTATTAGAGGTATTCCCAAATATTTGGAGGGTAGCTGATCTCTTTGAAAACCTAAAATTCTAGTGAGGTTTCTCTGAATAGCAATGTTAGTATTAAAAAAGAAAATATTTGATTTGTTAAGGCTTACCTCTGTACCCGCAACCATAGCAAAGTTGTTCAGGATTTGCTTGAAGGCTAGAGCTTCCTTGACCATGGGTGTGCCCTACAGCATGGTGTCATCCACAAACTATTGATGTGTCAAGGCATCCCCATTCAAGGTGAGTTTAAGACCCTGGATTTTTCCTTCCACTTTAGCAGATTTGATCGCATTACCTAAACCTTCCATCATGAGAATAAAGAGGAAGGGTGAGAGCGGATCTCCTTGTCTAAGTCCTCTCGAAGGCTTGAAGGTTTTGGATGGTGAGCCATTTAGGAGGATTGAAAAAATTGAGGTGGTAACAAGGGCCATTACCCATCTTATCTAGTTATGGTCAAAGCCATATGCTATTAGTACTTCCCTGTTGTATGCCTAGCTTAGCTTATCATAAGCCTTCTCTAGGTCAAGTTGTATGATCATACCTACCTGCTTATTGCTCTTGAGTGAGTGAACCACCTCATGAGCTTGAATGATTTTATTTAGAATTTGTCATCCTTCCACATATCCAGTTTGCTCCTCAGACACAAGAGTTGGAAGAAGGGGCTTGAGCCTGTTTGCAATTATTTTGGAAATAATTTTGTACACCACATTGCATAATACTATGGGTCTAAATCTATCTGGTGTCATAGCATTTTCCTACTTTCGAATCAAAGATATGAAAGAGGTATTGAACACCTTCAAAATAGTTTTATCTTTCCTTGAGTCCTCCACCACATTGAGGATATCTTGCTTGACTATTTCCCAACATGCTTTGAAGAAGTTGACATTGAAACCATCTGGACTTGGAGCTTTCCCATTTTTCATCTCTTTGATGACTTCACTGGCCTCCTCTTCAGTCACTGGTCTGTTGAGATTATAATTGTCTTCTCTTGTCACAAGCTTAGGAATGTGCTTTGTGAAGTCATTGATGAATTGTGATCTGTCTATGAGAGGCTCCTCTGCTATTCTTTGGAAATGTTGAACTAGAGAAAATACTATTTCTTTGTGGGTGTTGAACTGTTTTCCTTGAGTATCTTTGAGTTTTGAAATCTTGTTATGAGACCTATGATCCATGGTATACTTATGAAAAAACATTGTATTTATTTCTCCTTATTTTATCCATTGTACCCTTGATTTCTGTCTCCAGAACATCTCCTCTTGCTTGCATAAGCCTTCCCATTCATGTTGAAGAGAATCAGCTTGTATTTTACTTTCCTCGGTGAAGCCATTTGCGATGAGGACCTGGTTAATTCCCTGTAGTTTCTGGTCAACTACTTTTTTGGCTTTAAAGGTATTGCCAAACTCATTCTTATTCCATTCTTTAAGCCCGAGTTTGATGTGTTTCAATCTTTGATGCAGAAGGAACATTTTAGTTCCCTAAATGTGCATATCTTCTATCCACCATTTTTCAATATTGCTGATGAATTCAGGATGAGTAAGCCAAATGTTTTCAAACCTGAAAGGTCTAATTCTCAAAGTGCCTATAAATGAAGCCTCAAGTTGAATAGGCTAGCGATTCGAGCCTCCAAAAGGGGGGATTATAGCTAACAAGTCAAGGCTTGTGAGTATGAGGTCCTCAAAGATAATGAATCTATCTAGTTTTGAGGCAACTTGAGAAGCCCCTCCCCTCTTATTATTCCAGGTGAAGGTTCCATTTCTAGTCTCTGTATCCATTAGCCTCATGTTGTTTATGAAATCCTGAAATGCTATGGAATCTCTGCCTAGTGATCTGGTCCCACCTTTTTTTTCTGAGAGAGATCTAATCATACTAACCCTCCTAGAATCCAGGGGATAATTAGATATCTCTCTCTAAGCTCCTCCAGTGAGGTCAGAAGCTTGAGTTTGTCTTCAAGTTTTTGTGGACCATAGACATTTGTGATCAAATAAAATTCCTTATCACCCAAAGGTTGGATAACCACTGATAGGTAGTTCTTGGATGCTTCAGCGTCTAGGATTCCAAGTTTCTAGGGGTTCCAAAGTGTGAGAATTCCTCCTGTTGTGTTGTCTACTTTAACTTTTAGATAGTCATACTTAATAAGCCATTTTCTATGTATCTCTCTTATTTTATCTATTGAACATTTTCTTTCCTAAATAAACACCATATCTGGTTTTTCTTCTTTCATTCTATTGCTAAGATTTCTTTGTTTCCTTTTACTTCCTAGATCCCTAATATTCCATGTTGTAAACTTCATTAAGAAAGATTTGTAAATGAGTAACTAGTAAGGTCCTTCATCTTACCTGAGTTGATCATGAGTTTTCCACACTCTATCAATAGCTCATTCTGTCTTTTTCTTCCTCTTTTCCTACTTGGGTTCTTGGGAGCTTGTCCCACTGTTTCCTCCATCGTTTTTACCCCTTCGTTGTCCTGACTATCATGGTTTCTTTTTACCCCAGAACCCTTACCTGAGATCTCCATAGGAAGAGCTGTTGTACTCTGTTATACTCCTCTTGAGGTAGCGAATACACCCCTTTGGCAGTTCCTTGCTCTAGGAACTTTTCTAGATCGAGATGCTCCCTTTCAAGATTTTCTTGCAACTCATGATCCTTCGTTCCCACTTCGCTTGGGGTCATCTCATGGTCCCTGTCAAGTTCCATAGTGCTTGGAAGATCCTCCTTTTGTAGGCTATTTTCAGGTCTATCCTCCATGCTGTCATCCTTTTCCTTCTCTATAGGACTATCCACCAGTACCTGGTTCGCTCCATTGTTCCCAACTTCTTCTTCTAATATCTTGAATCTATTCTGACTAGGCTGCTTTTCCTCATTGCTTTTCTTCTGGTTCTTTCTCCCTCCTTTCCCTCTGCCTCCCACTTTGGTAAAACCTTTGGTATATTTCCCTAAGGTGGCTTTAGTACCGCTCTCCATTTTGTTTAGAGGGAAGTCTCTGAAGAGATGCCCGTGTTCATGGCATTTGTGACATCTGAAAGGGACATGCTCGTAATCCACCGCCTTCACCCATTCTTCATCATATACTTCTAGAATGATTTCATTTGGAAAAGCTCCAAAAAGGTCCATTTCTATGCATATTCGGGCAAAGGAGGCATATTTTCTGCGCGGTGTAGCATCTGATATTTTTAAGAATGCCCTAGTTTATTGCCTATGGCTTTTAAGGATTCTGGAAGCTAATAATCTAAAGGTAGCGAGTAGAGTCTTATCCATACCGGCACTGATGTGAATGTCTCTCGTTTCGGGATGAAATTCATCACCCATGGCCACATATAGAGGCCTGCAGCAGCATAGAAGTATGGTCCTCCTTCGAACACTCTGTCTTTATCTTCTAAGTTTTTGAACACCACTGTGAAGAAACCCTTGGATCCAAGGTGCAGATTTATTTTTCCTTTAGGTTTCCAATGGTTCTTTATCCATGCATACAAATCCTTCTCCATTGGCCATAATCCCATAGATTTTCGTATTACGACATAGGTTGGCATTTGATCCCTATGCGCCTGTAGTGCTGGATCACTTAACACCACTCGAGGTGTGATGGTTGACCTAGGTTTACATGGTCCTGTCAAATTCTTGTGGTCAGTTTTCTGACTGCCTCCTCCTATGCTCTTCTCTCTTTTGTCTTCCCCTTGATTTTTTGCCTGCCCCTTTGATATGCAGTTTACCTGTTTTTCTGTATCTATACTCCCGATTTTTGCTTCCATTAGCTTCTTGAAGTAGTTTGAGACTGCATTACCGTAGGAGGGAGTGGAACTCCCCCCCTCTCGCCCCTCCATGGTGCCCAACATTGATACCCTACTTCAAACCCTAATCCTGCATGTTTCCCCTGCAGTCCGCCTCACCAACCTCCTCACATCAGGGCCTAAACATATATCACAAAAGAGAAACAATTCATTAGTAGCTAACAATTCATTGCTTTTACTAGCTAACTAAAATCATGACTTATCAAATACAGTGAAAGCATGTTAACTAGCAGAGAAAGTAGGAATAAGCATGCAGTGAAAGCAAATCAACTAGCAGCTCTATTCATTTATGTAATATAAATTGGAAAAAAAATAAGATTGAATTAATTACTCACATGGTAAAGAGTTGAAAGTGTCATTGTACAACCCTTTTCCCCTATGCACCCTTTCAATCTCTTGCAATTAAATCACACGTATATATTAGTAAGATTGTCAATGAACTTCAAAATAAAAGGTACCACCTATGAAGAAAATGGAAAAACAAATAAATAGATAAAAAAAAGCATAAGGTTGAAGAAAATATGACAATAGCTAAATTGAAAAATCCATTTAAATCTTTTATATATTTAGTAGCACTAAGATGACATGAACATTCAAAATTACCACCACAAATTCAAGAGAGCAAAGCCTTATTTTATACAGACGACATGCATGAATTTCTTGATGCACAAATTGTACAAGACTCTCACAAGCAGAATTGATCAACTTATCAAGGACATTTATTGATGTCAACAATATAATTTGGTCAATAGGTCTAAAAGGAAACATACCTTCTGCCTCAAGACTTTATGTGCTTTGAACCAAGAATCTATATGCATTGTACCATGGAAGAAAAACATCTTTGACATGGAAATGGAATATCAAAATTATAATTATCTTAATGCAACTCCTAAAATAGTCAACAAAGCACATAGCATAGCCAGAAATATGAAGCCTTCATTTCTGGAAAGATAAAAATTGTAAAGCATTGCCTAAAAAAAACACAGAATACAAACTGGCCATAAGACTAATCTTAAAGGGAATGAGAGCACATTATATGTTAATAAGGCATATTAATATTATATCATAAATATATAATATCAAGAAATCATTACCACACCATAGGCTCCATCTTTCTTGAATCTCATGGGTTCTGCCTGTACAATTGGTGAATTGATTAAATATAGATAGAGAGCATCCTGAAATTTGAACAAAATTTGAGACAACAAACAAGTATTCATTAACAAAATACAAAGGATTGGTTATGAAATGAATTATAAGCATCCAAAGACTTAACATGAAGCACTGAGTACCAAATTTGAATAATTAAACAAAACCATAACAAATTAAAGAAGCAATCTTAAAATGAAAAAAAATTCCCGCACATTAAAAGAATCAACTACACAAATTATATTTAATTTCATCATGTCTCTCATATTATAGAGAGACATGATTATGTATTTTGATTTTGGTTTGTCTTTTCCTATGATCTTGGTTTTCACCTTTTCTAAAGTTAAGTTTATTTGTTTCCATTCTATCTCTAACTACTTGCAACATAAACCATCTCATCAATGCCCAACAACATTCCATCAAAGACATCACAATC
This sequence comes from Pinus taeda, assembly GCA_000404065.3. NCBI lineage: Eukaryota > Viridiplantae > Streptophyta > Pinopsida > Pinales > Pinaceae > Pinus > Pinus taeda. Next base: position 83,117 of record APFE030654896.1, read on the forward strand.
ATATGTGTGCATCATTTGAAGAAAACATTCAATAGTGAAGGTTTATGAATATTTATTTAGTTTCTTAGTTGTTTCTTTCCACAATGGCTACAACCATTAAAGTTTGTTAGAAACAACCAATTTTCCTTTGATCTAAGAGTATGAACATTGTCAGTCTGCATGCAATCTCTTTCTCACACCTGATTCTAGCATCCAGCAGTGTCAATTTATACTAGGTCTATTTGATGCAATTTTACAGGTCTAATGGTGTTAGTCCGAATATATATATGCCCATTAATCGATGTAGGTTGTATTACAAAAATCATATGGATCTCCCTAGACAATTGCAAGTTCATGCATAAAATTTAGTATTAATAAAAGCATGTAGGTCACACCTTATCTTGCAAAGCAACTTTAGGAAATGTGCACCGTCATTAGATAACAAATTCATTTACAGGTAAGTTTAAGATATCAATGCCACAGTACAAATGGTAGATTAATATTACTAATTTTTAAGAAATTATGGGGCATAATGACTGCAGGTGGGCTTCTCTGGCAACACATGGAAACAATATATTGATAAGATATGTTGAATCAAGTATCACATAATAAAAAATGATATTCTAAATATGTATATCATTTCTCTGAGAAGCAGATTGTTGTGATTCAAATGACCCACTCCAACCTCTTACATGAACTCTATAAAACATCTACAAATACTTTGTTATTAGAGGATACATGCCCCAACCTAGTTGATGTTGATGTTGACCAATTTGAATACTCTATATTTTTTCTTCCATTAAATTGAGCTTATAACAACCTCATCGAGATACTTACAAATTTCCTCAAGACTGACTCAAATGACAAAAAGGAAATCCATGAAGTCAATCAGATACTTTAAAACACTCACTAAAACTACGTGTGACTAGATTATGCACATATAAACTCAACAAAATACATAATATGGACCATAAAAGGCAATGGAAAATAGAATATTTTAGTTTGAGGAAAAATATTAGAAGGCTTACCTATGAGAAACCTAGACGAAATTGGATTTGGTTGACTAATCTATTAATAATGCCAGCCCATGTAGAGAAAAAAGATCATTGTTTTCTAGAGTTTGTCGAGTGACAAATATGCAAGTCGATTCTGAGATGGAAGGAAGATGAAAAGATGATATAACCTCTCCTTCAATAATCACTCAATATGGCAAATGCTTATTTGAGACAAGAATATAATTTTGTTGTTCACATGTTTGTGTTTCCATTGATGTCACCTATTGTATGTCATGTACTCACGAGTTACCATGTATCATTTTTATTCTATTGTGTACTTGTTGAAGGCTGTCATGATCATGTAAAATATTGTCATAGTCTTAGAATCTCTATAGAAGAGGTGTCATAATGTAACAAGGCTTTATCTGAAGCTAAGCTACATTCTTTTATAGAGGTCAAGTTGACATTGTGTGTTGAGTCTTGTTGAGTCATGTAGATGGTTTCATGATGTCAAGTTGACGTTGTGTGTTGAGTCTTGTTGAGTCATGTAGATGGTTTCATGATGTCAAGTTCGGCTTGGAAGGATGGTTTGTAGGTCATATCAATCCCCTAAGGATATGTTGCAAGTTTGAGGGCAATATTTTTTGTTTACATTGTACTCTGCCCCAGTCACATGGATGATGGGTTATGCATGCAACTGAAAGGCCTCAGTCGTTGGTTGATATTTTTGTGCATGCAACTGTAGTCAAATTTTCACAGGTTTGTCCGTGCGGCTGAAAGGAAACATGAAATTTACTCTGGATTACGTGTGCACAATTGAAATTATTTTGTATTTGGAGAAGCTCATGATCGTAATTTTCGATAAAAAAGGATGAGATAATTCGTGGGACCTCTAGAAGTTGATCAAAGTTGAAAATATCAAAAGGTTAGTTGAGTAAGTGGCTTGATTTGGTCAAGAAGCCTATCTCAATCAAATCTGAAGCATGTGAAAATGTTTTTGGTGAGCACCATCATCTGAAGATTTTATTGACTTAACCATCTCATTTGGTTGGTTCTTTAACAGTGTGAGTGATTGAGTGTGCATGTAGATAAAGTTCACAAACCAGTGATTGTAGCTGTTATCACTAAACAAATTTCAAAGAAAAGGGGTAAGGTAAGGAAGAATTGGTCTTGGTCACTTTCGTGTTCCTTTCATGCATAAGAAGCACTTGGCAAGCTCAGGGTCAGCATATATCAGAGTTCTCCATTTCAACTCAAGCAAGGCAGTTAACACTCAAGAAGAAGAACGTAGCTTTGAGGAAGTCAAAAAAAAAATTGATGTCTACCAACCTTGAGATTGCCCAATTCAAGGAAAGGGCAAGGAAACATGCAATTGAAAAGGAAAATTGAAGATCTGAAGACATAACTAAGCCAACATGAAGGACATTCTTAACTAAGGAAAATCACATGGCAAGTAAGGTAATCCTAAATTTTGATATAGAGTACCTTTTGAAGTCTACCTTAAAGAATGGTGTCAAGTTATTTAGTTTTGAACAGCCTCATGTCATATGGAAGAGTAATTACAAGATAAAGAAGCTCAAGACAGTCAAATTCTGTCATTAAAACTATGTTTTTGAAATTACACAGCAGTTTTGTAGCGCGCTATGAAACCGCTGAAGATGATGCCTAATGCACAACAGTTTCGTAGTGCGCTACGAAACTGTTGTAGCGGCATGTTATAATTCGGTTGACCGATTGTGATTGACAAAGGGAAAATATTTTTTAAAGGAATTTTATGAAGAGGATCATTATCAAAGTGTGAGCATCCAGCAAGGGCAAAACAAGTAGAGAAAGGACATATATGAACTCTAAAGCTATGTGTTATAAAAATGATCATTATTCATAGCTAGTTTTGTTCATGATGCTTTAGGCAACATTAAAGAGGTTTTGTTTTCACATATACATAGGCCAAGTCTAAAGTGTATGTAAAACAAGATAATCCAATGCAATTTTATGAAGAACAACAGGGATAATTGATTTCGAAGATCCTTGTGGAGACCAAAAGCAAAAAAGGAGGAACTTTCTCTCCTTGTTTTTACCAGTAAATTTCTAGAATAGCTTCTAAGCAGTTAAAAACTCATCTCTGAAAAGTGTAAGATACTTTCATTCTTAAGATACTAAAGTACAAAAACCTCTTCCACTTTCTTCAAATCCATTATTATTTGAGAGAAATGAATGACCAAACTTGCGCTACGAAACTGCTGTAGGAGCAGTTTTTCACCAGCATATTTTTACACCTGTTTTTCAAAGACTCATTCTGGGTGGTAGGAAAGATGTTTCAAAAAACCAAGAGAGGTTTTTATTAAGAATGGATTTTTTCACAAAAGCCTCCTTCATTTTTTCCAAATACATTTTTTATGAGAAGCTATGAGCTCTGTCCCAAGACCTATTTTTCAGCCAAAACAGAGCAAGGAACAGTCTCCTAGTTTCTAGGAACATTAAAGGATGAGTCATCAAGGGCCAGCTGGAGGGCTATAAGCACTATAAAATTCGAATTCATGGATTTATAGGTGTCAAAAGGAGTGTTTAATTCCTAGATAAGGTTGTTTTGATCATAATGAGGAGTTACACTCCTAATTGTTTTAGGTCTCTAGGACTGCTAGTTAGCTGTCATTTGCATTTAATAGTTAGTTTTAAGTGTCAATAGGTGTCAGGTCAGGTGGAATTCGAATTTTCCTCATCCTAGATGGGGAATCTAAGTCATGTAAAGAGTTCTATATATAGGAGAAGATCTAATGTAGAAAAGGTTGGAAATTTTTCAAAGAACACTCATATTGTGCTTTTGTAGAAGACTGTGTTTTAATGTAATGTAGTGATTTGGCTTTGTTCCTCAGGATTCAGAAGGAGTTCAATGTTTAATTTTTCCTATGGTTGCCTTCATTTTATTTCTTGTAGTAGTATGAATGCATTATTACTTAGAACTCATTGGCTATGCTCTAACTTCCATTATGTATTTGTAAACTGTGTCTTCCTACATATTTCTGATGTGTTACTGATATGTTGAACTCCAGATGCCCTGACTTCCATGCAAAGTTAATGTTATTTTTAAACTGAAGCATTTCTTGACTCCATAAGCCCAATGGATGTTTACTGATCATGTTCAACAATTCATATTTCTTCACTTGTTTCATAGAGTTAGCCATCTAATCCATTATCAATATCATTAATCCTTTGAGAGAGCCCTCTCAGGTTGTGGAGGCTAAGCCTTAGCCAAAATTTGGTTTGAAAGAGTTACTTAAAGTCTACTTGATTAGCAGCCTATCAGGGTCTTCTTTTGTGATAACAGTAGCAATGAGTTCAAAGCTTGAATATTGCAGAGTGTTTCAAAATTTATTCATCAACAATATTTCAGAGTTGTCTACAAAGATTGAAGGCCAGTTTGAAGAGTGTGTTTGGAGAGATTCATTCTCCAATTTGGAGTGTGAAATTGTGGTTGCATCATTGTACTTATTTGATGCTAGTTTTGTTTATGTAATAATGTTTTTAGTTCTGAATTATATTATCTTGTTGCAGAATTGTTTGTACTTGGAGTAGGGGCTTCAAGCTAAGTGCATGTTGATTTCCTATTGTAGGAGTGGGTGCTCCAAGTTGGCGGTGGCCAAAATTTCTCATTTCAGTCAAGGGGTGGGTTTTGCATTGCTAGTGGTGGCTACTCGATGTAAGTAAATGCGAATATTTTGAAGCAATAGATAATAAGAAGAGATAGAAAAGAGTTCGGTGGTTTTTTCCTTGGAGGGGGGTTTTTCCACCTAAAATATTAGTGTCTACATGTGATTATTGTTTGTGTCTTTCATGTGCATGATCTTGTTACATTTGTTGAAGTTAATTTTTGAATAAGTTTTAATTGCAAAAATTTTTATAATATTTTTGTGATATTGATTCACCGCCTCCTCCCCCCCTCTCAATATTACTTTTGTCTAACAATTGGTATCATATCAAACTCCTTTGCTACATCTTGACCTTTGAAAGGAGGGATTGAGAAGGGATAATGGATGGCCATAATGTGAAGCTTCCAAAGTTTTATGGTGAGGACTACAATTTATGGAAGATGAGAATTCAGGGGCATCTCATGAGTTTAGGGGTTGATTTTTATTCTATTGTGGTGACTAGATATGTTGTTCCTAATGTTCTTCCTTCAGGCCCTAGTGGAAAGAGCATTTTTCAAAAAAATGCCAAGGCCAAAAATGTTACTTTTGCATGGCTTAGTGAGAATGAGATGATAAAAGTCATGCATTGTAAATCAAGCAAAGATGTTTGGGGCAAACTTGAGAATATATATGAAGGTGATAATAAGGTGACGAAATAAAAGCTCCAAACATATAGGATGATATTTGAGTGCTTGAAAATGAAAGAATATGAATCTATTGGACAATATTTTTGAAGGGTTGAAACAATGACAAATTTGATCAAGAGCATAGATGAAAAAATTGAAGATGAGATCATTATTCAAAAGATCTTGAGGTATTTACCAATAATATCTAACCTCAAGGTTTCTATTATTGAGAAGATGTTTAACTTGAACAATCTTACTGTTGGAGAAATTGCTTGGAATTCTTACATATTATGAGATGCACATTTTAGAAGAGAGATATGAGTCTAGTGAAGTTTCATTCAATGCATCCAAGAAGTCCAAGGTTCTTACAAAAAACTCAAGAAACTTCCAAAGAAAATCAAGGAAGAGGAAGATTATTCTAGTAGTGGATCTGAATAATTTTCTCAGTTTACCAATAAATTAAACAGAGGTTCCATAAAGTATAAAGGCAAACTTCCCTTAAAGTTCTTCGAATGTGGATAAGTTGGACATTTTGCTACAAAGTGTCCACATAAAAGAAGTGAAAAGGAGGATAAGAAGAAGGACATGAAGAGCAAGGATAAAACTCATAAATTTTGAAAAGGTAAAGTCCAAAAGAGAAGTAGCTACTACTCAAAATAAGAAAGTGACATTTCAGAAGAAAGTAGTGAAAAATATTCATCCAAAGAAGAAGGGCATAATGAATTTGTTCTTATGTATTTTGAGTCCAAATATGAATTGGATCTTGAGGATGGAGAGATTGATTATGAAGGTGAGCTCATTACTACACTTGATTAGCTAGTTTAGGCTAGAAACAAAAACAAGTTGCTGAAGGAGGAAATACACAAACTAAAGGAGAATAAGCCTCCTTTAGTTTATAGTTCTTTAAATAACCAATTGGATGAAATTGAGAAGTTCAAAGAAAATACGCTACAACAAATTGTGGTTCAACAAAAAAATTTGGCCGATTTGGAAAAATAAAATGAATCTTTGAAGCAGAATATTGGTGGAGCTCCAATTTCATGCACCCATGAAGAGGACATTATCTACTTAAAGAGAGAAGAGGAAGAGGAAAAAATGAAAGAAAATTTGCTCACCAATCAACTAGAAGAATGGAAAGAAAATTGTCACAATCTTGAGGAAGAACTTCTTGCAATAAGGGTCGATATATCAAAAGAATAAACTAAAGCATGTCTAAATTAGAAATTTGTGAAGGGATTTGAAACCTTGCAAGATGTTCTTGATATGTAAAGGTCACTAGAGGACAAAATTGGTTTGGGCTTCAAGCCTCCTCTATAAAATGTCAAAGATCACCCCAGTACTAGTTATGCAGATGCGTTGAAAGGAAAGGAAAATCAAGAAAATGTTGCAGCAACCAACAAGAGTGTGCAGAATAATGGAGTTGAAATAAAATCAACAAAAAATCATCAAGTGAAGCAAGCAAGATCCTCAAATTTCACTCCTCCATCATGACAACAAAAAGTCATGTATCCTACACTATTTTATGGTTATTGTTTTGCATGTAATAATTTTGGACACAAGGCCATAAATTGTAGGTTGAAGATGTTTTTAAGAAGAAAAGTTGATAGATCAAGAGTTGCTCAAGGACCAAATACTTTGCATGCTAATGGAAATAATCCTTTTGATCCACTAATGAATTAGATTGAGTTTTTAAGATGCAATAACTTTGGTCACAAATATAGTGAGTGTAGATCTAGCTCTCTAAGCTCCATGCAACACACACAAGATAAATCTAATCAACAGAAAGTTGTGAGAACATGGAAGAAGAAGGCTCAAAATTCTAAAAATTGTGAGATTGCTTTGATAGCTCATGATCAACATGAGCAAAGGTTAATTGATAGTGGATTCTACAAACATATGACCGGTGATAAGAGAAAATTCCTATAGCTAAAAGAGTATGAAAAAGGTAATGACAGTTTTGGAAATGATGCAAGAGTTCCCATCAAAGGCAAAGGAACAGTTAGATTGGAAAAGAAGACCAAAGCTCAAAATGTGCTTTATGTTGATGGATTGAAGCACAATCTTCTCAATGTGAGTCAGATGTGTGATAATGGGCATGAGGTGACTTTTAGATCTAAAGCGTGTGAGATCTGAAATGCAAAATTAAGAAAGTTGGTGGAAAAGGCCATTAGAAGTGACATTGCAACCTGTATATTTTTTTATGACACTAGACACAATTGCTTCATGAGAAAAATAGAAGAATCTTGGCTATTCCATAGAAGATTGTGTCATGTTAATTTTGATAATCTAATCAAAATTAGAAAGACTCGAGCAATTAGAGGATTACCAAGGTTCTCTAAACCAAATAGAACAATATGCAAGTCATCCCAATTTGGGAAAAAAATAAGAGTGAATTTCAAATCCAAGGAGTTCACTACAAGCATACCATTAGAGTTAGTGCATACAGATGTATGTGGTCCTACAAGGAAGCAAAGTGAGAGAGATGTTTCATATTATTTATTGATGACTTCACTAGAGCCACTTGGATTATGCTCATGAAAGAAAAATCTGAAGCTTTCAACAAATTTAAGTATTTTAAGGCACTTTTGGAAAATGAAGTTGATTTGAAGATAAGGTGTCTTAGATATGATAGAGGAGGTGATTTCATGTCCAAGGAATTTGATGATTTTTGTGAGGAGCATGGCATCAAGAGGTAATGCTCCATAGATAGGACACCACAACAAAATGGTGTAGTGGAGAAGAAAAACATGTTGGTATAAGATATGGCACGAGCTATATTAGATGAAGCTGGTGTGTCAGATGCTTTTTGGGGAGACACATCTCAAACATTAGTATATTTTTCCAATAGAGTCCTTCTTAGACCTAATAGTGACAAAAATCCATATGAGTTATGGAAAGAAAGACCATCAAAAGTTGACCACTTGAAAATATTTGGGAGAAAATGCTACATCAATAGGATGGAACTTTGCAAGTTCTAACCAAGAGATAAAGAAGGCATATTCCTTGGATATTCCTTCAAGAGAAAGGGGTACAAATGCTACAACAAGAGAAAAAAAGAAGGTAATTAAAGTTATTGATATGGTTGTTGATGAAAATTTACCTAAATCTGACGATTTCAAAGATGTTGTAGCTGATCATGATTTCATAGAATATGAGGATCAATAAATTTCTATCAAGGATGAAGAAGAGGAAGAAGGAAAGAGGACCTCCCCTTCAAAGAAAGCTCCACCAAGTCACATTAAAAAGAAGCATCCAAAAAGTCAAATTATTTGGAACAAAGAGCTTGGAGTGAAAACAAGAAGAAAATTATTGGATAGATTCAATCAAGCACATTATGCATTGTTGTCTCAAATAGAGCCCAAAAACTTCAATGATTCTAGATAAGATCAAAGTTGGTCGAAGGCAATGAATGAAGAGCTACATCAGTTTGAGAAGAACAATACATGGGAGCTTGTGTCAAGGCCAAAGGACAAAAACATCATTGGAACTAGTTCAAGAACAAGTTAAATGAAGAAGGAAAGGTGGTAAGGAACAAAGAAATACTTGTGTGCAAAGGGTATACTCAGGTGGAAGTTATTGAATTTGATGAAACTTTTGCACCTGCAACTAGATTAGATGCAATAACAATGTTTTTGGCTTTTGCATGCTTCAAGAAAATTAAAGTTTATTGAATGGATGTTAAATAAACTTTCTTGAATGGTGATCTAAAAGAGGAAATTTATATAGAACAAACTAAAGGTTTTTTCTTGGGTGATGATGAGAACCAAGTGCACAGGTTGAAAAAGGCCCTTTACGGCCTCAAACAAGCTACAAGGGCGTGGTATGAAAAGTGAGACAAACATCTACAACAATAAGGATTCAAAAAGGGATCCATGGACAACAATCTATATATCAAATTTGAAGGTGATCATTTTCTAATAATTTTTGTGTATTTAGATGATATTATTTTTGGGAGTGATTTGCACGATATGGGTTGAAATTTTGCACAAGAAATGAAAAAAGAATTTGAGATGTCAATGTTGGGTGAACTTACTTTCTTCCTTGGTTTGAAAGTTATTCAAGATGATAAAGACATTTTCATTTCTCAATCAAAGTATCTTAGAGAGAAATTAAAACAATTTGGTATGGAAGATTGCAAACCAGTGTGCACTCCTATTGTAATCAATTGCAAATTGAGTACAGATGATGAATCACCATAGGTAAATCTGTAACACCCACCTCCCACATTTACCCAAGCTAACTGGCCAACCAGGGTAAACATGTGATGAAGAGTTACTATGATATGATTCAACTCCCCATGTACAGTTAAGGAAGTGGAACCAACAAGACAAAACCAATCTTACCTTCCTTGGGAGCTGCAAAACCTTCAGGACAAAACCAAACCTTCTAGGAGCCCAACCCCTGAGACAACTTGATGTTGAACTAGACCCCTAGTCACTCCCATGACAAGCCTTCCATGTGATTGAGACCCTCTAGTCGCTCCCATAGAAGGAAATGCATGGAACTGGCCTTTTTTAGCAAGTTATGTGCTAGCGACCCCGAATTATGAGCCACTTTTCAAGATTAAGACTCAAGCCTTTGCCCAAAATTTCATGAAACTTCTAGAATTGATAAATAACATTGAAATAAAGCTACTAATGCAAAAGCTTAAACAATTACTTGGTCTAATTCCTACCAGCCTTGACATGAATTTCATCAAAATTATCATAAACATGAAATCTACAAGTCATAACAACATATCTGAGCATAGGGGTCTCACACTTATATGAGAATCATCAAGGAGGATTGATGTATCCTCCCAATAGCTTCATTGTTATCTATTAGTTAATTCATTCAACAATATTTCATCTACTAACCAAAACATGGTGAGATCCATACATCAAGTTTATCATAAAACATGATTATAACAAGCAAATAACCAGATATATATCAATGATGAAGCAACCACTAAAGCCACATAATGATAAACAGATTTAATCATGAGATACCAATGGAAAATGAGCTTATATTAACATATGCAAATCTAACCAATTCAAGGACTCCCACGTACCACTCGACCATAGATTGGGCTGAACCAAATCTCTCTTTCAACCAATCTACCCCATGCCATATTCCAAGCATGAATGTGGGATCTCATGGAATAACCAAAACAAAACCAAACCAAGGCTTCCAGAGGCCAACCACCTCAACTCTCAACAAGTGATTCCACCTCATGGTCGGACATCACTAACTATCACCATATCGGTCTCTACCCAAGTTGTCTAGGGCTCCAAATCATTTGTTCCAACCAAGGATCCTAGGACAAGTAACTCAACCTATAGTTTCTGTTAGGCTCAAGATAATTTGTCCAACCAGGGCTTCAAGGACTAGTAACTCAACCCACCAAGGGCTCCAGAGTGTTTTTCCAACCAAGGATTCCAGCACTAGTAATTCAACCCAAGTTGTTACAGGGCTTCCATAACATTTGTGCAACCAAGGCCCCATGAAATAATAACACAACCCATTGCCATAAGGAACATGAGAAACAACTAGAAAACAAAAGTAAAAACCCATAACACCATGGCTATCTATGAAATGTTAAGGCTAGGAAAAACCATTTTCAATCTAGGAAATCCTCTATGACAATGATAGATCATAAGCAAGACACCGCATGCATGTGCCATGCATACCAAAACTAGCAAGGAAATCATACATGTAATTTGGTACCTGCAAAGCAATCCAACTGTAGCCATTGATCCTGCAGACCCCTTGCACTTTCTTTTTTCCTTTACCTTCTTGCTCCAAATCCCAAGTATGCCACACTCCTCCAATGGTGCTCCAAGAGTACTCTGTGTCCAAGAGTATGAGAGAGAGAATAGGAGAGAGAGAGCTCCAAGCTAAAACTAACAAAATCTTAACACTGACAAAAGTTGTGTACTGATCCTTAGAAGTCTTTTTATTAATGAGGCCTCTATTTTATTCATTTTACATTATTTTCCTTCAATTTCCTCCTCACATGCAACCTATGACATTTCACCTTCTGTTTCTCCCATTTTTCATTATTTTCATAAATCAAATGCCAATTAATGCCTCTTTGCCTTTGCCATTTCCTTTGCCAATTTCCATAGCCATTTATTAATCAAAAGTGATCCCCATCACTATGTTTTTGCCCAAAATTAATCTTGGAATTTGTCCCATAACCTTGGTTATTATTTTCCTTTATTAACTTTATTTACATGGATTTTTACCAGGGTTATTACAAAATCAGTCCATGTATTGTTCCATGATTGGAAGCTTATTGTATCTAGCTCTTCTAGACCTGATATTATGCAAGTTGTAGGATATGTCTCAATATTTCAAGCTAATACCAAGGAGAGTCACCTTAATGTAGTAAAAAGGATCTTCAAGTACCTTCAAGGAAACCTTGACTATGGATTATGGTATCCCAAAGGTAAACATTTCAATTTGGTTACTTTTACTGATGTTGATTGGGCTAGCGGTGTTAATGATAGGAGAAGTACTTCAAGAGTAGCTCACTTTTTGGGATATTTTTTGGTAAGCAAGACACAAAGTTCTATCTCTTTGTCCACTACTAAAGCCGAATATATAGCAACAAACACTTTTTTCACACCCATATTATGGATGAAGCAAACGCTTCAAGACATGCATGTTGAGTATGAAGAGCCTCTTCCCATAATAATAGACAACACAAGTGCAATAAACCTCTCAAAAATTTCTTTCCAAGACCAAGCACATACTAATCAAATATCATATTTTAAGAGAACAAGTGGTCAAAAAAGTCATGAGGTTGGAGCATATTGCTTCAATGAAAAAATTGCAAATATCTTTGCTAAGCCACTTCCAAGGGAGAAATTTGAATATCTTAAAGAGAAAATGGGTGTTGTGCCTTTTCGAGGGCATTGAGGATTTTTCCATGAAGTTGGCTATTGTCATATGGTTTCTACAAAGAGCACTTTCAGCTGCAAAATTTGGAGAATGGGTGGTTATTGGTTATTTATATCCTTTACAAATATTTATGAAATGTTTGCTTGCTTCTTCTTCTCCATTTCAAGATGGATTACTTCTTCATGTATATTGCTTCTTCAAGATGGCATGGTCACAAATATATTCAGGGGGAGAATATTCAACAACTCAGGGGGAGCATTTGTTACAACCCTTTAGGGGGAGTACTTCGTCATTAGCCATGTATCACATTGTCTTATGTATTTTCTTTTGCCATGTAAGAACCCCTTGCCATTGATGTCAAAGGGGGGGACAATGAGTTGTGTATGTGCTCAACTTCATATTGATGTATGTAAATGTAACATTTATCTTCAGAAGCTACATGTTGACATCATTGGAAAAGGGAGAGTTTTTTGGCATGTTTATGTTTCCATTGATGTCGCCTGTTGTAGGTCATGTACTCATGATGTAACAACCCTAGTGAAAATTCCATGTAATAAAAGTTAATAAAAGAAAAAATAATAACCACGGTGAATGGCACACTTATTCCAATATGAATGTTGGGCAAGGCATCCTAGTGTGAATTTTCATTTGGTTTATTATGGCTAAGAAAATTGGCAAAGGCAATGACAAGACTTTGGAAAGGAAAAATGGAATTTTTGGCACATTTATTATGAAAATAATGGAAATTAGGAGAAGATGAAAGTGAAACATCATAGGTTCCATGTGAGGAGGAAAATCAAAGAAAATAATGTAAAATGAAGAAAATAGAGGCCTAATTGATAAAAATGCTTTTGAGGATCACTTGGTACCTTTTGTTAGTTTAGTTTTGGAGCTTTCTCATTATTTTCTCTCTCTCTCACTCTTGGAAACTTAGAGTTTTCATGGAGCACTTTGGCATTAGATCAAGAAAGGAAAAGAAGGAAAGAGGAAGGAAGGAGCAAGTAAGGAAGAGAAGGATCAAGTAGCTACAATAGGATTCTTTGCATGTATCGATTTTCATGTGTGTTTTCCTTGCTAGATTTTGCATGCATGGTACTGCATGTGGTTCTTTTTTGTTATGGCATGGGTTTTTCCTGGTGTGATAGTGTTTTCAACATAACCTTGCCATTTTTGGATATCCATGGTGTGATGGAGTTATCATGTTTTGGTTGAGCTGGATTGTTGGATGGATTCGACATTGAGTGGGGTAGATCTCCAAAAGAAATAACACATGGCCTAGTGATCCCTGAACCAGACTGTGGATTGCAGTAAAACCAGTGGCCTAGTGACCCCTGAACCAGACTATGGGTTGCGGTAAATCTAGATATTGTGTGCCTCGGTGGGCCTAGGAATCCTCGACCGGTTAATGGAGGGATAAATGATAAATCCTAGATGTGGTTTCCCTTGATTAGGCCTAAGAATCCTTTTCGATGAATGGTGGGATATATGGTAAAGCCTAGAGGGTAGAGTCTCGGTTTAGGGCCCAGTGATCCCTGGATTAGACTGTGGATTGCGGTAAATCTTGAGAGGCTAGGAGACAGAAAAATTCCTCACGGCGTAGGTGGAGAAATCCGGTGGCTTCCATACTTGTTTTTTCCTAGTGATTTGATGGAGATCATTGTAAATCCTATTATTACATGTTTATTCTATTGGCCTATTGATCTAGTGTGGATTATGGTAAATACTGGTTTCTATTGATGAGGGTGGGGTGGTTTAGCCTCGGGATGCCCTGGTTGGTTCTTTTGGTTTCAGTCCCACATTCATGCTTGGAATATGGCACAAGGGTGATTGGATGAAGAGAGATTTGGCTGAACCTATCTATGGTCAAGTGGAACATGGTAGTCCCATCCCAAGTTGGTTTTTGCATTTATTAATAAGAGGTTATTTCCTTGATCTCTTATGTGTATATGTATTGGTTTCTATGTGAATTCTATGGCTGATGTATCCTTGATATTTCTGTTGTTATTATGTTGGTTATAAACATGTACTATGGCAATGATGATGTATGCCTCTCCTCATGTTTTGATTTGTAAATGAATGAACAATATATATATGACCTAATAGATGATAATTCAACTAATGATAAAATGGAACAATTCTTCTTAGCGATTCTCAGATAAGTATGAGACCCCTATGCTCAGATCTGTTGTTGGAACCTATAGATTACATATTTGTGACATGTTTGAATAAATTTCTGTCATGGCTAGTAGGGGTCTAGTCTATACATTGGCAATGTTTTTACAAAGGTATCATTGTTCCATTGTGTAAATTCATTTTTGAACCTGTCATTGAGTTTTGGCAGTGACCTGGACTCTGGGCCTGTAAAAGTGGCACAAATCTTGGAGTCACAGGCACATGTATGAGGATAAAATTCCCTAGACACATGCATACCCATGTTGTGGGAGAATTTGGAGCCTCCTGGATGCACGCTTGTCCATATCAAGGGAGCGTCTGAGGGTTTAATGATCTAAAACATTAGTTGGTCTTAGGGGTTAGTTACCCGAATGGTTGGGATGGATCTTAGTAGTCATGTTGTTGATGTGGAAGGTATGTTTGGTGTGTTTACATTGACTCCACTTTCTTAAGGTCACCTAGGAGGTTTAATCCCATTATAGTGGCCTCTCATGACATATTTACCCCGGTTGTCCGATTACTTGGGTAGATGTGGGATGAGGGTGTTACAAAGTGGTATCGGAGTGGGTTGCGCTCTCTTTGGGTGATATTTGATACCACAGAGTGGTATCAGAGTATGGTTCACCCTTGGACTGTATGGGTGTTACACAGTAATTTGTCACCGTTTCTCACCGTCCCTGTTACCCCTCTCCCGCATCTTGGAGGACCCATTCCGGGACTTGTGAGAAGTGACAAGATTGAAACCACTTGCCTTATTCACCTCTAAACATGAGCTTCATATGCCCTTAAGACATATCCTGCTCTTTGCCCTTAAAAACAACCCTTTTTACATTAGCGTTGGTCCCCTGTGTTATGCCCGCGCCAATGGGGAAAATCCTATTGAAAGGGCGCGCCATTAGCGCTCTGTCCCAGAGTCGCTATCGCACCAACCATTTTGGGCAAAGTTTTTAACTAATCAAACCTCCGAAGGTTCTGTCCAACTCATTCACCAAACTAATTCCAAGTTGAGTGAGGATGGTTTGGCTTCGAATCTCCTTGGATGGAAAGTAGTTTGCCACCATTCCATGGAAGTTTCCAAGTGATTAAGCCAAATCCATTATTGTGGGGGATTGACCTTATCTCTTCCTTTTCCTCTATAAAAGCTTGTTCCCATGGCTTGAGCAAGCTAGTTCTAGTTCTAGTTCTAGTTCTAGCTCTGATAATTCTGACTCTTGTGGCAATACTTGTGCTGAAAGGAAGACATCAAAAGATTGGAGTTGCAAATGCAACTAATGAATATAAGGGAACAATGCTTCTTAGTGATTCTCAGATAAGTATGAGACTCTTATGCTCAGATTTGTTGTTTAAACCTGTAGATTACATATTTGTGACATGTTTGATGAAATTCCTATAATGGCTAGTAGGGGTCCAGTCTAGACCTTCTCAATGGTTTTGCAAATGTATCATTATTCTGTTCTGTAAATTCATTTCTGAACCTATCATTGTTATGAAACCAGCTCAAGAAAAGATAGAAAAGATAGATCAACGACTTAGAATTCAGCCTCTTCGAGGGGGCAACCTCCTTTACATTACATAAATGAGCAATTCTTGGATGA